>KK112268.1:566147-577411 GCA_000611955.2 Stegodyphus mimosarum | reverse complement strand
TAATTATTAGAACTAATTATAATAATATTCATTATTATAATTTATTGTAATAATGTAAATCATACAATAAAATACAATAATTAAATAACTACAATTACAATTATAATATAATAAAATTACTTATTATGCTTTACTATAAAATAATGTATATATAGCAAAACTAATCTGGAAAACACTCGCATTTTTACAAATATACAAGTAAATAAATCCATAAAATTAAACACAACGTAATAAAACAGCTAATTATAAATGAGGATCAGCATATCAGCTTAGAATACTTAAAAGCAATTTTCTGTCTTTGTGTTCTTTGAATGCTGTGGAAATAAACAGGGAAAAAATAAGAATGGAAAATGTCCATTCACCTTGTTTTGAGAATAAATTGGTCCAAACGGCATATGCGTTCATGGTCGCGGCTGAGGCAGTTGAACTATATAAGTGCTCATGTACCAATTGTTATCAAGCTTTGAATTGAAAATATTGCATTGATCATAAAATATCCTCTGTAATGCTTTGGATTCACACATCAATGGCTTAATAATCACAATTTTTTTTAAAAGCTATGTATCTTTGTAACTTCCGATACAGTGTTAAGTATTGTCATACATTTCTTTTTTATTTGCTCTATTATTTCTTAATGAGATAATTCTCATCATGTTCAGCTTAACTCCAAAGATATATTAAATGCTTACAAATGTAAGTGGTTGTATTCAAACACATAGTTATTTTAAACAGCAAATTTGAGAAATTTTAGATTATTTGATAAAATTTTTTTTATGAAAGTTTGTTCAAAGCTTGAAGTTTACTTTAGCTTCTAGTTTATAAATTTAAGCAAAAATTTAATATGTTGTTCCCATGCTATATAATCTTAAATACTAAAACTGAAAAGCTTTGGATTATATTTTAAAATAAATTTTCCCCAAAACTGTTATGGGTACCACTTTCAGTCTTCCAATTTTAATCAAATCTGATCAATGAACATAGCAAGTCTAAATGCAGAAAATGGAAATTTTTGAAGTTTCATATATAAGTTACTGTGGATGCATTGTAACACACACAGAAAGATACACATCATTCTAAAAATATTAAAAACATGTTGTGGGTATTCTAATTCAAGCTTATTCACTGAAAACTCACTATCGAATTTTGGGGCTGAAAACATTATTTCCTTTACATAGGCTGGTAGGAAGTAAAAACAATGTCACATCTGACAAAGGAAATAATAACTTTAAGAGTTTAACTTTTGTGCCATATAACTCTTCATATTAAGAGTTATTTACAATGAATACCCAATTATTACATTTACTTTTCCCCTTTCTTTTTTCATGGTTTCACCATACATTAATAATTCCACGTAAGAAATTACCCACATTGCCATGGTTCAAACCATACAAAACCATGGTTCTGACCCTTCCTTTGAAAAAACGTAATTTATAATTATGAATGATAATTTTCATGACACAACATGATCTCAGGTATGCTTGTTGTGTGTCCTGGTTTTCCAAAAATTAAGAGTAGCCTTTGTTTAGAGAAGGTGAGAGGTGAAAATAGAAGGATAATAATGAAAGCAGCTACTGTGCAGCAATTGCCTCCATCAAAAGGGGAAAAACAGCTCAGAAATTCGTAAATGGAAAAAAGCCGATCTAAATACACAGCCCAGATAGGGAAGAGTTACAAAAGTAACAAACAATTTCTTGACTGACGAAATAACTGAACTCATTGTACTGTACTAGAGTACATCTATATGCTTCAAGTAAGGGTATAAATCTTGACCTTACTAACTCCAAATTCAAGTGTTTTCTGAGAATGAATATGATATAAGGAACATATTCCTCATGTGAACACAAGTATGAGGAATACGGTTTTGGTGCTTCAGTTGCCCTTCAGTTTACTGAGGCACTTATTGAAGCAAAACCTGAACTAACATTTTCACTAGTATTTCACTGCTCGACAAGCTCAGTTCAATGGGTCATCAGGCAAGAGGTATGGTGCGAAAAGATCATACTGATAAATGCCCAGATGGTTCTCTATAGAAGAAAAAAAAAGGCAAATATGATTACCTAACTGATAGCAAAAGCAATATCATTTGCAGATAGCATGACAACAGTGTTCTGACAGTTGCATCATCCACAGCTGGTGTCAATCATTTGTGCCTTGTCAATCGTTATTCTCAGAAACAGAAAAAGAAGATCCAAGTCCAGCAGCCAAATATGAGCAAAGTGTATAATCAATTTATGGAAGGCATGGGCAGGCTGATGAAAACAATAACAATTACTGAGCATCAATCCATAGTACTAAGTAGTCAAGTTCACTTTTGTTTTAAACAATGTTTGTTTAGAACTGGTCTTATAAAATGCTTGGCAACTGCATAAAGCATATGAGGAGAAATCTATTTTTTTTTTTTTTTTTTTTTTTTTTTTGTGTGTGTGTGTTTGTTTTGTTTGTTTGTTTTAGTTTCATTGACGAGTGGCATGCCATTATTTGGAGATTCATTGACATCATGTGAAGTCAGAACAAAAAGGAAGACCTTCTGCAAAATACAACATTGACTCACACTATGATGGAATGGATCATTTGATAACACAATGGTCAAAACAAACACACTGTGCCCAATGTCATAAGAACACTACTCTTTAGTGTGAAAAATGTGATGTTACTTTATATGTGAAGTGTTGAACTATCAAACAGGTTGAGAAATTAATTTTTGGTTTTTAAATTCTTGTTTCTTATATTTTTCTAAGTAGCATATATTAATCACACATATATTTTCCAAAATTTAAACCTCCTGTATAAATGGGGGTAAGTATATGGGAAACACCAAAATTTTTTTTCATTATAAATCAAGTTCAATATACTGGCATATATAGAAATGATAATTCTATGTTGCATTGCATGCTAGATAGATTATTTACTAAAATTAACTACGTAAAATGAAAGATTAAAATATTTGATGAAACATTTTTTCTAAAGACTAACATTGTTATTTACCTTGGATTTCCATAGTGACCATCTTTGCATTTTTCACATTTAGGACCAATTGTATTATCCAAACAAAAACACAAACCAGTACTAGAATTGCAGTATCCCTGTTCTTTATCACCATGGCCATTGCAATTACATTTCTGGCATCCACTGGGACTGGTTGCATCACCATAACTTGCAGAGCTAAAATAAATTGCATTTAAAATATGTAATGAAATTATTGGCTAAACTGATATTTTTGTAATTTCAAAGCAAACTTCACTAAATTAATAACATTAGATAAAAAAAAAAAAAAAAAGCAGTATGCACCATGTTCTGGAATTGAATTAATTTATGGTAAAGCTCATGAAGTATATTTGTCTAATTGATGGAATACCTTTGTGGAGTACTATGCTTTAACATATATGTTATAAATTGAATCATTCACAACCTATATATATTCCAAGCAGAACTGAAGATATATTTTAAAATTTTCCGTACTTCGCAACATATTTATCTACAAGTCAATGAACAACATTCAGCGTGGTATGTCAAAATTTGTGACTAAGGGAAATTTCTCAAAATTTTAATTCTGGATATCTACGGCCAGTGAGAATAGTGATATGGTGGGGGGAAATCAAAATTCCATTTGCAAGTGCAAGAAAATCTCAAATATAAGACTTGTTACGACTGATGAATGGTTGGTGAAATTTAACTACAGTCACTTGCCTCAGCTCACAATAAAAGAAATTCAAAAAATTTACAACTTCACATGTCCTACATCATCTAATTTCAACTGCTTTTGTCTTTAACATTTCTGTATCTTAAGAAGGAACTTACAAAAAATTGTTTCTAGTTGGTAGAGTAAGTTAAGTGGCATACTCATCATAACAGAGCTATATTTTACTTTCATTTAACAACTGTACAGACTGTACTCATTTAATGATTTATTAAAATTTAAATTTCCATCGAATTTTTTCATGCACTGTATTTATTTGAGAGATTAAATGCAAATATTCTGGAACACAACAATTGTAATTATTAGGAATCAGATCTTCTGGAATTTCAGTTACCAGAAGTATGAAAGCTAAATAGAAATTTGTTACATATATCATCATAACCAGCACAAAGGGAGCCACTACTCAGAAGTCTAATACTGTAATGATCATTGAGGTTGAGAAAAAATCGAGTGAGGTGAAGAAAGAAGTGAAGCAGAAAATCAGTGGATTAAAGAATGCAATGAATGAGAAAGTTATACTGATAGAAAAGAAATTTGATACAGAAACAGACTATAAAAGTTACTGTGATTGAAGAAATAGTTTCTGAACTGAAGATACTATTTCCTCCAAATAACTCGACTTCAAACACTTTAAAAAATTTTAATTTTTCAAAACATTTTATACAGTTTTTCTTAACATCAACTGCTTTAACTGATACAAACTGTAATTTTCAAGCCTTCACATTAAAAAAAAATGGTTTCTAATATTATTTATTAAAATATAGCTTGTTTTCCAATGTTTTTAATAGTTAAACAAGAGTTTAAAAAATAACAAACTAATTACATCGTTATTCAAGTTACTAAAATGAGCACTAATGAAACTAAATTTAGGTTCTTCCCTATTATGACTCTGTTCTTTCAAATGCTAGGTTGGAGGCAGGATTATCACTGAGTTCATGTTTACTTCTCACATACACTTTGTAGTTATCATGCTTCTGTGATTACTTTTCACAATGCACCAGAAGCATTTTCTCATCCTAAGGACTTTTGCCATATGAACTCTGCAAGGTGAGCTTCATGATGATGACAAACAGTGCCTTGCTCATTTTCATGCTGACATTTAGCAAAGTGCTACAGTTTTCCAACATTCTGTATACAAGTACCTGTAGTTGGATCAACAAAATGAAATTTATGTTTCACAGCAAAATGTCTCTAACCTGCTTTTTCAAGTTCCTCTGTATTATAATTTCCCTTGTTTATGGTCAAAGAATTTTACCATGAATGTGATACGAGGCTATTCAGAAAGTAAGGAATGTTTCCATCTGATGTTACTAGCTACGTGCCAATCACGTATATTTTGGTGTCTGCATGTGCTTGGCATCTCTGTCGGCACCCAGCCATCACAACGGGAACATTTCCATGCTGCTCGTTTTTCCGATATTCAAATTTAAAATGTGCACTGCAATAGAAAATCCCGCCAGTTGTGAGATGCAGTCTGTGATATGGTTTTTTTGGCAAAAAACCTAAAACCTATGGAAATTTATCAGCAAGTGTGTGAAGTGTACGGAAACAACGTAATGAATGAAAGTTCAATCTCAAAATGGTGCATTCAGTTTAAAAATGGCCAAACTAACGTTCATGATGAAGAGAAGAGTGGACGCCCTAGCATTGTGACTGACAAACTGGTCACCGATAAATGTGTATTCTGATCATACTACTATGGGTCGATTATTACTCCGGCAAAAATTTGTCTCCATGGTTGATCAGATGGGCTTAAAATTACAAGAACACAACTTCATAATCAAACATATGCCTCGAAAAGATAATGTGGTAGCTAATGCTTTATCTCAAATAAAACTAGATGAGGATGAAAAAGAAATAAAATGTTCTATGCTAACATCGAAAATCTTAAGACTCCCATGAAACTATTATTTCTGAATTACAAACTGATCCAGGATATAGGCATATTTATGAATACTTGCAAGACCCAGAAAATTTCCAATGCAGTCGAATGGAGTATTCTGTCCTTCAGCTCTTTATCTTGTGGCAATACATTCTGGCCATTTCTTAAGACTGTCATCGGTATAGGTTGTTGAGTCAGCTTGTCAGCTTTAAGTATATTGTATAGTTTAACATTACTATTTACCATTTTTACTTTATTGTTAAATTATCCTTAAATTCCTCACTGCAAGTGATCAGTGTTATTGTGAGCACGAAGTATGTGCCTTTCTGTTAAAGAGTTTGAGAATAAAAGGGCCATTTACACCCTTCTTTTATACTGTTATTCTTCACACCTGTGCAAGAAGTCACTAGGCTTCTTACTAAGATCCAAGTCACTTGCATGGTAGCGAAAAGAGTGAAATCTTACAAAGGAAACTACAAATGATGATAATTAGGGCTGCTGCCCATTTGTCAATAATCCTGGCTGACTGTTTACAAAATGGTAGCCACAACAATAAAAGAGTACCAAATTTCATTTATTTCTAAAACCTTATCAACATTTATTTTAACAATATCAAATTCCAAAGAAAGCAATTATGCAATATAAAATGATCCTGACTAATTCTAAAACAAAATTAAGTTTTTAAAAAAACACTCAATATAAACGCTCTAAAATAAAAATGAAAATTTAAGCATCACAGTGAAACATTATTTTGACTATGCTGAGACATAATTAAAAAATATTTAATGAAAAAATTATATTTTTCAGGGGGAGGGGAAAGAAGAAGAAGAATATATTAATTCTTATATGCAAAAAAATATTTTCCATACAACATATATTTTTAGTAATGTAGGGCTATGCAATATATTGAAATCTGAACCACAGTTTCTACAGTTATCTCATGACATCTACAGTTGAGACTTAATCCCAGTTATAAATATGGGCAAATAAAATTACCTGCATCTTTCACAGAACTGGCCTTCAGTCCTATCTTGGCATTTATCACATTTTCCAATACCTTTACTGCAAGTACTGTGGTTGTTACATCCACAGTTTATACTGCAGTCTTCTCCTGTCCAGCCTAGATCACATATGCATTTAAAATCTGGAGCATCTGAACAATAGCCATGGACACAAGTAACAGCACACCTGGACGGCATAGCACAAAACAGTAATCATTCATTGCATATGGTTGCTTATTAACAATTATTATCAAATGTACCTCAATTTTTACATGTAATATAGTACATTTCGTTGAATCTTATGGTTAGAGATATGATCTTTGTTGATATCTTTATTTATAAAATGCATCATATGTTAAATTTGTTACTATTATAAATCATACAGGCAAATAATAACAAAAATATTATCATACTTGGTTGAAACAGGCATCCATAGGATGACATCATGGCTACACTAACAAAGTATCATAACTTAAAAATAGTCAAACTGCCATGCAAATTCAACATTATGAATATAAAGACTAACAGTTATAATGACAAGATTTTGTTCACTTTCTGCTGCTCATTGGAAATGAACTGATAATGCAATACAGTAATATTTAGTTTACATATTAGAAAGATCCACAAAAGCTCAAGAAATTTTCATATATTTTTGACATGATATAATTCTAAAATGTAAAAATTTATAGATCACACCTATTTTGATCTTAATGGAAAGTAAATCTGTTGACTAAGGTTAGGGCAAGTGTATTACTGAGGTTTAGAATTAATTGAAATGTATAAAGTGTACCTGACATTTGTGAGCATTTTTAAGACTGTCTGATTCTAGTAAATAACTTTCCAATCTTATTCACCTATTCACTAAGCTTGTATATTTTGTTTCCATTTCCATTTCTGATTATCTGAAATGTTCTGTTACAATAATCAAGATTCTGACTGCTTTGAAGGATTAGCCTTAAGTTTTTCTTGAACTATCATCATGAAACTAAGCAAATGAAAATACAACACAGTTTGATGAAAAGCACCGACATTTTGTTATTGACTTAATTTTCCCATGAAATATTAATTTATGAATGTCTTTCTTTACTCAAAGGTATTTTCTTTCTTCTTAAAAACTGAATACAGTATAAAAAACTGTTAAAAAGTGGAAACGGATTAAAATTTGATCTTTTTGAAACATATTCTAATTACAGGTTCATTATGCTTAAAATACACTTATCTTATTTTAAATGCTGAGATCAAAAGAAACACTAAAATTTCAAAATTAAGATGACTCCAGAAATCAAAAAAGTGAAATAATTTTTTTAATACTTGCAAATATTCATTGCACTCATAAATAAAAAAAATAACTCTTTAAAGGTTGTCCAAACTAGTAGACATTATTTTCCCCTTACATCCCACCATGCATCGCACATCGCAAGGCCTGTTTGAAAATGTCCATTTCTCCTTTCAGTTGCTTCACTTATTTCTAGAAACACAGCAAAATAATAGCTGGTAGCTGTTTTGAAAGGTGCACTTCACATATTTTTAGTAGAATTTTAACTGTTAAGTTCAATTTTAAGAAATACTATTCACAATGTAAAGCAATTAAAGAATAAATATTAAAAAATAAACTGAGATAATATACATTATTAAATTTATTAAACATTAAGGAATACATCTACCTAATTTTTAAAAAATATTTTCATATAGTGTTTTAAATTTAATTTTTTAAATACTGCACACAGTGACGTTAATATAATAATTGTAATATTAACTCTATAAAAACTGACGTGCAGTGATATAAGATTTATGATGTACCATTTATCCTGAATTAATGCATGTTTACTCTTGGTTAGTGACGTCATTGCAAAAGAGATATGATTTTGAAGATATTATATGATGATGTTTAAAAAGTACATCATAACAATAGTTAAAATATTCTGGAGATAGACATGCTTGTCACCTATACATTTACCCTCATTAGCACTTATAAAATTAAATCAACTGAATTAGTTAATTTCAAGAATTTTACGTAACTGTTTTGCCCTTTTCAAAATATCACTTTGCTTTTTTTTTCTTCTCTCCCCCCTGAACTAACAAAACTAACATCTAAATTCTGTTAAACTGAAAATTTTAGTAGTTAAAAAGACCTTCCGATGAATTTATTTCATTAACTGAATGAGGTTTACTGTAAACATTCTTCTTTTTTGCTTACTTCAGTTACTATAGTGTCACTAAAAGAGGGAACGAGTAATGCTAGGATACATAACTATATTCTTCGTAATTAATACAGAAAATGGAAAATGATACTGCATCCATAACATAATTTGTGTTCAGTAAACCAATCAATTTCTATGATTTATACTTATCTCTAAAATGAAGAAATCTGACTTTTTTCAAAGAACAGGTCTTGCTTAGTTGCATGCATTGGGAGAAAATTATATTCTGCAAGTAAATTCATTAGTGGTCTTCAAGGCAAATACTGTTAATGTGAGCTCAATATTTATATCCAATGAAGGATATATGTTTTTTGCAAGCTGAACTCATTTATGACCACCAAAGAATTTATTAAAACAGTAATACCGCAAATTTATATAATAAAATGTTAACCGTATGATTAATCTGTATATTTCCTTGTTTTATATATATTACACATGATTTAAATATTAAAGAAAAATTAATATACATAAAAATATCTAATTATGCAATTGTTTCAATTAATTTTATGTAGTAGCTTTATGAGCAATTCTTCTTTAATTGTAGTAGCTTTATGAGCAATTATTCTTAAATAATCAGCACTACATTTATCGGTTTTTTTTTTTTTTTTTAAATACTGTTTATCTACTTAATCAATTATAGCAATGCAAAACTATCTGCACAAAAGGACATTTCAAAGGATTTTCTAAGGGAAGCTTGCATTTATTTATATTAGATATGGGGAATGTACATTTGATGATAATTTATTATTTCATACTATACAGCTAGCTTAAAATTATTGTACTGCTTCATTTAAAACACAATTTCCCTTTCCCCTTAAAAAGCATTTCTAAAAAACATATCCATCTCATATAAGTAGCCTAGCATATGCACTTGTTATCATAAATTAATGAAAAATCACAAAAATCACGTTACTGAAAAAGTTACATGTAGAATTTTATGAAACTTACCCACAATATACAACACATAGTAAGGTATGAAAAAACATAAAAAGAAGTTACCAGACAATTATGGTAGTATAATACACCAGACAATTATGGTAGTATATTAGCACATGTATAAAATAAACAAATCGAAGGTGTCAGTTTGCTATAAGAATAGTACCTTCAATATGGAATATGATCGTTTCTAGAAGCAATACAACACATACAGCGATGTGTGATGCTTTCAATTATGCGGTCTATCAGTTCCATAGGAAGTGAGAGCCTTTACTCTTGCAAAGCAGTTGCAAGCGTGGCAAAGGTCTGAGGGGGCAGATTGAGAGCAGCCAGACGTCTTCCTAAAGCATCCCAAATGTGCTCAATAGGAATCAAGTCTGGGGATCCACTCCATGCGCATAATTGTTCCCTGCTGAAGATAATCATCTATGATGCGAGCCCTGTGTGGTCTTGCATTGTCGTCCTGTAAGAGGAAAGCATCGACTATTGCTCTGGCATGTGGGTGCATATAAGCATCAAGGATGTCATCTCTATAAATCTGAGCATTCACGGTTCCCCTTGGAAAGACATGGAAGTCTGTGCGTCCATTCAAAGAGATGCCACCCCAAACACAGATACTGCTTCTTCCGTATGCATCTCTTTCACGGGTGTTCGACGGATGATAACAGATTCCAGGTTCTCTCCATATCAAATAACGCCTACTATCGCTTTTTAGACTAAACCTGGACTCATCCGTAAAGAGAACAGGTCTCCATTCATCAGGTATCCAGTGGACATGTCATGCCCATTGCAAACGGTCCTTCCTATGGCATGATGTGAGGTATACAAATGGCTGGTTGCCTCGCATGCAGACCACCTTTGTAAAGCCTTCTACGCACAGTTGACATTGACAGCAACCTTCCAGTGGCTGCATCAAGGGAGGATATATGAAGAGTTGGAGTAGCGGCTCTATTCCTGCGTGCACATAATGTCAAATATCGGTCATCATCGCTCGTCATAGCAATCGAATAGTAGCATCACCGCTCGTCGTAGGAGAATATTTTGTCATGAAAGACAACAGCGAGGAGTCATATAGTCTTCAGTTATAATACACAATTCAATTGCATCAATGGTCCACGGATACCTGACATCCTGCTTTTTCGTTTCCTAGCAAATGGGGTGTTTGTGACTTTTATGCTGTCAAGTGGATAAGACTGAACAGTGGTAAGTTCTTCCTGCTTTCTGTTACCAATGAACAGTTGTTTTATCGTTATGATGAGATATTTATTTGCTTAAAAAGCCTTCCTTAAAGTCATCCGTTCAAAAGCAGTAGCCTTCATGTGCCATGGTGTAATTAACCAACCAAGCTCATTAAATTAAAAAAAAAAAAGACAGAGAGAAAGAAAGAATTGAATTGGATTGAAAAATGCATTTATTATGTCAATTTAATTTAAAAAAACGATTTTTTTAGACTAAATTGACAGAATAAATGCATAAAAGTTATCCCAATTGCACTCTTCAAAATTTAAAATAAATTTTACACAATTCTTAATACATTAAAAAATATG
>KK112268.1:451928-566052 GCA_000611955.2 Stegodyphus mimosarum | reverse complement strand
TAAATATATATGTATTTATATTATATGTATACATATTATACATGGTATATAAATATTGAGTGTTCACGTTGGGAGTGTTTAATCACATTTTGTCAAATGATTTTTGCCATTTGAAAGAAACAGACTTGCTTTAGAATTTTTTGTTGCAAAATTCATCAAAAAATATCATTAAGTACAAGGCACCTGAAACTAAGCTATCACCCAACCTGATTAGAACTAACATCTAGTCCATCTGATTAGAACTAACATTCCAGTTCTGTTGCAGAATGTCACCAAATCATGTTTACAACTTTAATAGTATACAACTTTAGGTACTGTATCATATGCTACTATGAAGATTTGGTACCAGAAGTTCAAAAACAAGGACTATGACATTCAAGACGCTGATTGCTCTGTCCGACCTACTGACTTTGATAAGGTCTGCCTGCGAGAACTTTTGGAAGAAGACCAGTATGTAACCACCTGAGATCTTGCTAAGAAGTTAGACATTACTGCCATGTCCATTAGTTGTGCTATGAATCACATAAACTTGACACACATGTTGAGTCGCTGAGTGCCACATGAGCTGACTCAAGCAGATAAGGACAGATGTGTTCGGGCCTGCACTAATCTGCTCAAATATCAACACCAGGCAAAATTCGGAACTGATCGTCACTTATGATGAAAAGTTGATTAACTCCAATAACACAGACCGGAAAGGGGCTTGGTCTGTGCACGGTGAGGCCGTCGGCAGCGTAACAAAGCACAATTTGACCAACAAAATATCATGCTTTGCATGTGGTATGGTTGCCAATGCATTTACCCACAAAGAGTATCTGGAAAAAGGTAAAACTCTTGACAGTAAGGTGTACAGCTAGATGCTAGTCCGTGTTGATGCTGCTATCAAAAAAATATCAAACTGAGTACCAGAGCAAAAAGGTAATGTTCCATCAAGATTATGCAAGATGACTTATGTCTGCATTCACAGGCTGGGCTCTGTATGGACTCAAATGGGATCTTTTGCCACACCTACCATACAGCCCCAACATTTTACCTTTTTTTCACACCTGCAGATACATTTTGCTGGTGCTATCTCCCATTCTGCACAGGACGTTTGAAATGAGGTTGATCTGTTTTTGAACTTGCCGCCACCAAGTTTGCGAGTCGAAGGCTTTAGAAAACTACCAAAACATTAGCAGAAAATCATAGATTTAAGCAGTGACTACTACCCACACTAAAGGTACTGCTTTCAAGTTTTCTGGCAGAAAACTTCCATTACAACCAGATATGTATATAAACTATATTATAAGAAATTAAAAATTATTAAAAAGGTTATCCCACCATAGGAAATATTTTTTAGGGTATTAATAATTACTCATCTTAATTGGTAGCAAAATGTTAAATTATTAGATAAAATAATAACACTGGAAAAAATTTTTTTTTGAAAGGGTAATTAAAATGTTTGAAAAAATAATTTTGGGAAAAACAAATAAAAACTATTATTCACTTTCTGTTTAATGCATCAAATAGAAATATTTAACCATTTAAACATTAAACCTAGATATATATATATGTTTTGTTCTAAAAGTATTTTTGCATTTAAATAAGGTTTTTCATTAAAAATAATTTTAATTAATTTATTTCATGTAGGAGAATCCTTGATATACAGATCAGTATGCTAAATTTGGGGAATTAAAATATTTACATTTAATTTCATTTCTACTTTTGATTAGCATATGCACAGTAAGGATGAAACACAATGTCTGAATGGTTGGAGAGAGTGTGAAATAAGCTAATTCTCCCTGACATGTCAGTATTATTCCACTACTTTTCAACTGTCCATTTTAAAGTAATTTTCTTTATATAGCTTTAATTACCATTTAAAAAAAATTTATCACAATTTTATGCATATCCACTACTACTGGCCATTGCAAGTAAAGCAAATTTTGCATACCAATATGACTTTTACTATTTAATACTTGTGAAAAATTTTCTAAATCTTTTAAAATTAAAAAAAAAATTACTTAAAAATTAAAAATTTGTAAATTGGAATTTTTTTAAACTTCAAATTGTAATTCTTTTACTTCCTTAGATCTATTAATTTAATTTGAAATATAAGAATTTAAATAGGAGTATTCCCCGTTAATTATAATTATGTTTAATTAAATCATTTATATATAATATAAAGATATAAATTTAAGTAGTAAAATTCTCCATATTAAAAAATAACTTTTGATTAAAAAGTTCCATACATACGCTCTGATACATGTTTTTCCATCACCTTCAAATCCAGTATTGCACTCACATGTGTATGAATCAGGAGTATTGTAACAAGTTGCATTTTCATGACAGTCATGTAAATTCCTTAAGCATTCTTCTAAATCAGGACATGTGCTGTAAGACCAAACACGATCATATGGTTCTTCAGTATTTTCTTTTAGAGAATAAGGGCAAATTCCTTTAAAAAATAAATTAAAAAGGCTTTAATTTTTAAGATAATAATTGAATTTCAGAACATAAAGTGTAAATGAAAAAAAAAAAAGCATTTATCATTTTAAAAAGGTTTTTAGAAAAAAATTATGGTTGGATTTTTTTTTTTTTAAGCACACAGAAAATAGGAAAGAAATCAAATGAACAGTACACAGAAAATACGAAAAAAAATCAAAGGTAACATTTCCAGATACAGACTAAATTCCTAAACTCAATTAATATTTTTTACAAATCTAAAACATTATAATAATGTATTTTATCACCACTACTTATGCAGTAAAACAAAACCTCTCTTTTTTCCCAAGAAAGTATTAGCAAGTGTGACATAGGAAAAAAATTAACATATGCTTGAAAATCAGTAGCTAAACTTACCTCATACATATGATCAATTATTTCTAAAAAATGACAAATACTCTGGAATAAGACTAACTATTCAGAAACTAATAAATATGTGAAATCGTTATTAACACACAGATATCACTCAATGTTTCAAAATTTAGCTGCCTTTTAAAAGGAATGCTTTTCAGCAACAAACAATAACTTCCTTCAGAGTTCAGGATTCTAATCACTATTAGGCCAGTAACAGCTTATCAGATGTATGCACAGACAAGAGATTTTAACACAAATAATTTTTTTGGCATAAAAAAGAAATTTGCTTGCATTATCACCAGATATTTAGACAAATAAAACTTGATAGTATCATCCAGAAGTAAAAAAAATAGGCACCTCTTTTATATTCAGAAAGAACGTCATACATCTCTTTTACATTCAGATAGAAAATTAGTTAATTAAAAATATGTGTGTGATATAATCTCTATACACTAAACCATCTTCTGAAATATGCAGCACACCAGCATACCAATGACACCAATAACAGAGGATAACTGCATAGTTAATTGCATAATTAATCACCAATAGTATACTACCATTGATACCAATTACAAAGAATAATTTGCTAACTTCTGGCCTATTTCTTACAAATTATTTAATAGATGAATTATCCACATACAAATTTAATTTACATTCATATCCCATCACAAATTAATTACTATCATTCCAAATAAACTTTAAAATATTTAAAGCATAGATATTAATCAAATCAGAAAGTAACTTTAATTGGCACCAAAACAAGCTTACACAAACTTAATAAAATTTATAATATGTATATTTATTAATTCAGAAAGTAAAATTAACTTATTCTAATATGCTACAAATAACTGTTTCCAATAGGAAGGGGGGATTACATAAGAAAAAGAAAGGCTATAAAATCCAGTTAACCTTTGATTAATTAATAATGGCTAATAATACAATAAATTAGGATCTAAATTTTTTTCTTTCAATCCAAAATTCTTATTTATTGAAATCATATACAAAAGTTTTATTTAAGACTTAACATATTCAACAAACTTAACAGATGAAGTTCTGAAACAAATTTATTTTCAACAACAATGCAATATTTTGCAAATGAAGTATGATTAAATTTAAAGCACCTGACAAATATGAATCACACATAAAAATTTAACAGGAAATCAAGACTTACACTGAGAACAACTAAACACTTAGATATAATTTATTCATTCAATAATTCAAAGCACTAATAATGCTAAATTTAACATTTTTGTCTATATATTAACACAAGAAATTATACTGAAATAAATTACAAAAATTCCTGAAAAAGAAAGTTATGACTATGCAAGACAAAATACATTACTAATATCTATTTTAAGCATTTAATAGTGCATATAATAATGAAAAAATCTAATTATTTATAGTTTCCAGAAAGTATTGAATAAAAGAATTCAGATGTTGTGAATAACCTGAAGATGGTCCTGAGAAGTCTCCTTCAATACAAATGCCCTTTGTTGGATATTTTGAATTGCTACACCAACCACATGTTAGATCTTTAATACAGGAAGTGCAATTATCATGACGTGAACAATTGCGGCATAAAGCTATGGCAGACCTGAAAGTGAATGAATGCTTAACGAAGGCTGCATTGCAATATTTCAAAATAAATATAAAATTTTAATAATTTTTGACTAATGCTTGGAATATAAAGAACAAATTTATTACATCTAAAGTCTTACACTGTCATAAAATAGTAGTTTTTGAATGATACCAATAAAGTGAATAAACGAGCATGCACAATTTGTTGAATACTTGGCAGTGATTTTTCTTCCACTAAATCTTTGAGATTACTTCACTAAAAAAAATTTTTTTTTACAAAATTGTCTGGCTTAGGACAATAAATTAAGATCTCCATTTCTCCAAGAGACCACATAGTCCAGACATGAAAGGTTCAAAAAGCCTGTTTTCAGGGAAAAAGTATAGAAGTTTTTTCTCACCCATTCAATATGCTTTTTGAGGTTCTGAACTCAAATTTCAAGTTTGCCATTTTGACAGAAGCTGGCTTCACAATGGGAGGGGGGAGGCAAACTTTAGAATTTTGGCACTTTTTCAGGTTTTCGCTAATAAGTCGAAAACTAAGCATTTTTTGAAGATGATTTACTCTATACAAATTCCTACGAAATCCATATATGAATGTTTGGACAATCTACAACACCACTAAAGGGTACTGAAAAAAGGGGCCACCTTCTGGCTCTCCATGAAAAATTCAAAAAATGCCTTTATGTGTGGGGAAGCCCTAATATCAATGCCATATGCCTGCAGCTAATTATTTTATGAATGGCTGGTATGTCCAAGTCACAATAATGGAATTAACAAATGACAGTGAGGTACGTGGTCAGTGGACCCACTAGTTTATGGGAAATCATGAAACTACTGTCTTTGCTATGTCAACAAATGGTAAATGAAGCCTAATGTTTTGAGTGAAATGATAGTACAGTAGACTTATTTTGTACTAATCAGACACAAGACATAGGTATGATGTGGAAGCAGCAATACAATCAATTTGATCGTTTATTGAAAACAGTGCAGAGGAATGTAAATTCACAATTGACAAATTGATGAATGAGAATGAAGATGCCTTTCCTCCTCACCCCCAAACGCACACCTCCTTAAAAGATGCAACAATGATGCATTGGTAACAGCTAATAAGCTTTATATCGTATGCTTCAAGGTTATAGGTCACATGGTTATTACTGATTCATGGTATCAGGAGAGGTTGCCAGAGGATAAAAAGGCTAAGAATTGTTAAAACAGCAGCTACTGTTATTTTTGATAATGCATGATCTCAAGTGTATGACACGACATGGATACTTCAGCATATAGATTTCTGGAAGTCACTAAGGATTTTATTCCTAAATCTCTTCAAGCTTTTATAGACGCTATAGCGATGACCATGAAGAAAAGAAATATTAATAAATGGTGAAAGAAATCATTTTCAATTGCCGACTGCTTACTTACAATGAGGCCAAAGTCATATATAATCTCCTCTGCAAGTGGAGGTTACAGCATTTTTGTACAGAAAACACAGATTGCACAGATTTCTTAATGTGTTGAGTTTAGAATTTTACTCATCATACATGGAAACCAGATGTTTTAAAATGTTCTCCATCATCCAACTACCCCAGACTAATCAACAAGCACTTTCTTAGATGGTGGATGATAACATAGGCTTCAATGTACAAACTGTTGATGGATACAGTGCATTCCACTCAATGGGTGGCATAGTTTGTGTGACTCCAAAGTCTGCTGCTGTCCCAGGTCAACACATAGCTTGGTTGGAAGATATACTTTTAACGAGAAATATTGGACATGTCAGAATTGCTCCATTGAAATTGATGCCCAACCTGAAAACTCGAAACTCTATCAACCCAAGACTCATAAAACTGGGTCACCTAGAAGCAAACCAACCCGCAGGATGACCAGCCTGTTCCACCCAGGGGAAAAATGAGGAACCAAGCCTGAGCCTTATGCAAGTATAAACTTTATATAATAATTCATTCTGGCACATTCTACCTTTTACATCTCCTTTTCATAGGATTTCATTGCTTAAACTTATTTTTTTTGTTCAAATAATAATAATAATCTGAAACTCCATTCTTTCTTTTCCAGATGAACATCCCCAGAAATGTCAGAAAGCAGCATGATATAATATTTTATATCAATTAGAAACCTTTAATTACTTTGGTCTAAGAACTATTTCTCTGTAAACAAAATTTTGTTTCAAACATGTTTTGCTTTATCAATACTTCTCTATTTACTCTACATAATAAATTGTACCCTGTAGCATGGTACAAGCACACAAACTAACAAATGCCCACTGAAATGGTATTTCACTGATGTTCAACAATTTAGAATACAAAATTGGTCCATGTACCACCATTCCCATCAAAACATTCAAGTTTCATTTACCATTTGAAAAGCAAAGAGAGTAGTAGTGTGATTTTCCATTAACTATTGGGTCTACTGACCACCGATTTCACTGACCTTTGTCAATTTCATTAACATGACTTAGCCATATCATGCATTCACAAAGTAATAAATTGCAGGCATATGACACTGATACTATTAACTGAACAAATATTAGGACACCACCACACAGTAAGAAGAGCACTTTGTTGCATTTTTCATACACAGCAAAAAAGGTGGCTTTTTCCAGTGCACTCTATTAGCATCGCAGATTGTCTTAACGTTAAAATCGATACATGCATTTTGTAGGAAATTTTGTCTACTGCAATTTCACATAGAGTAGTAATCTTTGAAAAATGCTTAGCTTTCAAATTATAAGCAAAAAACTGAAATAGTGCCAACACTTTGTTTTTTTTTTTCATTGTGAGGCAGACATCTGGGTAGATCTGAAACCTAAAATTCAGATTCAGTTCCCCCAAAAACATATAAAACCAGTGACAGAAAAAACTTGCTTTTTTTTTTTTGCAAATCCTTCATCAAGTGTACTAACATTTTAAAACTATGTATTTTCAGTTGACACACACTGGCAAGAAAAATTAAAGGAACAACTATAAAAAGGTTGCTTTAATTTAAACAATATAAAGGAGGCCAATATTATCACACAGTCTAATTGAATTCACTTTATAGAAATATGAAAATTTTTGCATACATTCTTTCACCATATGCAGAAAGAAGTGCAAGTGGGTGCTTCAAATTTTAACTTCAAGGCCTGACAAGTATTGCATAGTTTTCATGTATGATCATTGAGAAAGCATCATATGGATTGTGAAAAATGGCATGCGACTGGGAGAATGGTTGTGCATTTATATTTACAGAAACAAACTGACACAGATTTATCAAGACTTAGTCAAAAGTAAGATGTCAGGAATTTGAAAATTGTTTAAAGATACCCGTGATATATGCAAACAACAAGGTCAAGGTTGAAAATTTGAAACAGACTCTCAGGAATGTTGTTTTGAAATGATTGCTTAAAAAGATTTAAAAAAAAAAAACACTGATGCCAACTCAGATTGCAAGGGAGTTTGTTGCACTCGTAGTTACAAGAACTTGACTACCAGATATACTGCGACTGAGAAGCTGCATAAAAGAGGGCTATATGCAAGGAAACCCATGACTTGTGTCCCACTAATTTTAACTGTGAAATGCTCCCACCTGCATAGATCATCATGACTGTACCACAGACTGGAGCTGAATTATGTTTACTAATGAGTCTAGTTTTTTATTTAGAAAGGGATTCCAGATATGCTACAATTTGAATGGAGCAAAAAAACATATAATAAGCTTGAAAAACCCATGGTAGAAAGGTAGAGGAGTAACTGCATGGGTGGCCATCATTCTGAATAACTGCACTGACCTACATATTTTTGACAGTGAATTTATAAATGTTGAAATATACAGAATACTGTTTTTGATCCTTATGACAAGTTGTTTAGGAAGAAAATCAGTAATGACCTCTTTCTAATGGATGATAATGCTTCTAATGGATAATCATGCTGTACTAGTAATCAGTTATCTTGAAGGTGAAGGAATCCTGTATTTGATGTGACATAAATATTCTCTGGATTAAAATCCAAAAGAACACATATGGGATGCATTATAATACTGACTTGCATCACTGCAGTCCTATTTAGCACCACTTTTCAGAAGCTTCAAGGTGCTATTCATCATGAACATAATTTGTTACTTCAGGAACCCATGCACAATCTAATATGCAACTGTAAAATAAGTGCAACTGAAAATAACTGTAAAGTCTGCATTTTGGTTAGGTGTGACCACCATACCTTATTAATTTTTTTATGTATCTCTAAAAAGTTGTAAAATCACTTTATACCACTCCCTACCATACTTTATATGACATTTTAATGTTGTTATTTATTTATTTATTTTTGCAGAAATAAAAAATTCTGCATTTAAAAAATGTTCTTGTATAAATTCTTGCATAATATTTTGTGTAACTTCCATTTTATTAGCAGTAAAATCATTCAAGTTACATAAGTTGCTATAGTTGTTCTTTAATTTATCCTACCAGTGCATTAACATTAATCACTTTTAAAATATCACAATAGTTATTACAAACGAAAAGCGTTTGAAGTGTTTTATGTCAAAGGAAATATGAGATACTTTGAAATATGAATTTTGCAAACAGCCCTTTAAGCATTATGTATTTATTAGATTGCTGAATGGCAGAATCATAACTACGTAAAAGTAACATAAATATTATATTCATATACTATTAAATATTGTCAACAAAATATTCTTTAAAAAACTAAGAAAATGTCTCTAGAAAAGAAAATGTTTTACCCCATATCAGAACGATTTTCATCTACCCAGTCTCTACACTTGCCATATGAATATGATGATGTATAAGTAGAAAACAGAAAACAAGTTTTTGTCTCCTCACACCAAGCACAAACACCTGGGTCCCCAAGACATGATGCGCAATTTGCTCGCCTAAAAATAATATCAAAATTACTTTTAAAAATAAATAATTACTTGAAAATCGAAGGAATTTATTAACTTATTACCTGAAGTAAAGTATTTGAAATAAGTGTTTTTCACTTTTTGTACAATCTAATTAATTAAATCCAATGAAATGGAAACTGAATAATGTAGTTAATATTTTTCTAAGAATGAAATGATGAACAGCCCCAGAATGATATTGAAATTATACCAATACACTGTTCACAGAATTTACTTCAATTCTTTCTGTGCAGTCTGTTATTAAAAAATAAAGAATCTGTGAACATGCAAGGTTATTGCATAATGCAGGGATGGACAGATTCAGAACTACATAAAGACTATATATGGTCCAAATAATGAAGGTGTGCATTTCAAAATAATTTTTCTACAATACGATTTAGATTTAATGTTGAAAGTACTGTTTGTCAAATTTTCACGCATCTTTACAACTCATAAATTTATTATTTGCATCATTGGAGAGTTAAAAATCTTTCAAATGAAGTTTATAGCAAACTTTTCATGTAATTTACTAGTTTTTGGTATTTTCTTCCCAACAATTTCACACAAGTTATTTAAAACATTTTACAGGTTATAAAACAAACTCTTATTCTTCTTCAATTGCACTACAGCCTATCACAGGCCAAGGCTGCCTCAACTTCCTCCAAGAGATCCGATTAGTCAGTACGGTCTGCCAACAATTGATTTTTAGGTTTGAGATCTGCCTCCACACAGTCTATCCATCTTGCACGAGGTCTTCCTCTTTTCCTTACTAGGAAAGTCACTTTTTTTTAACTGGATTCAAGTTGTCACATCTAAAAATATGTCTAAGCTCCTGATACAATAAGATTTGATGACTCAGACAATATTAGGTTGTTTGTATCTCTACATATATCATGCTTAAAAAAAATTCACCTATTATTTTCTTTAACTGGGCCATATATTTTTCACAATATTTTTTTTTGTGAGTTTAGAAGTCTTTCTTCATCTCTTTTTGATAACAGTCAGTATTCACTACCATATAATATGATGATGTATCAGTAGAAAAGAGGAAACATTTTGTCTCCTCACACAAAACACGAACACCTGGAAGGTCTAATAAGAGTTGTATAAAGATTTATTTTTGTCTTGCAGTTTAATAATTTAGACACCAGCAAATTCTTTAAACCATAACATCTATTAGCTCTAAATAATCTGTTGTCAGTTGGAAGTTTAATATTGTTATCTTTAGGGATGATAGTACCGAGATACGTAAGCTGAGAAACGCCCTCCAAAGTATAAGAATTTATTTGCAGTGGCAGGGGATTATGTACTCTACTAGTTACTGCCATAAATTTTGTTTTACACTCATTAATGATTAGTCCAATGTATCCGGCTGCAGACTTTACAGAAATGAAAGTCTCCACAACTGCCTGTTTACTTTCGCCAATAATGTCGATATCATCAGTGTACACTAGTAACTGTATAGATCTCTGAAATATGGTGCTTCTAGTTCTAATTCCGCCATCTCTGATAGCCTTTTCAAGGGCGACATTAAAAAAACATGCATGCAAGGAATCACCTTGTCTCAACCCTCTTTCAGTGTAGAATGCCTCTGATAGAATTAGACATGATTTTAACTTTACAGTTTATTCTCTTTAAAGTCATTCTAAATATATCAATCAACTTTCAAAGAAATTCCAGCATAGCTTCAAATAGTTTTTCATGGTATATGTTATCATAAACGGCTTTAAAATCTGTAAAAAGATGAAAGTATCAATATTATGTTCAATTGTTTTTCCAAAATTTATCTAACGGAATGAATTTGAATGATAGTAGATTTTCCAGCTTGAAATCCACACTGGTAGCTACCAAAAACTGTAGATGCATATCGTAATAACTTCTTATATAAAATAAGGGATATGATTTTAAATGTCACATTTAAGATTGTGATAACTTGAGAGTTGTTACATTCCAGTCTGTCTCCCTTCCTAAGAATGGGACATAAAGCCCTCTTCCCATTCAATGGGCATCTGCTCCATAGTCCAAACATTAAGTATAACCTTATGAATAGCATCAATGAGTTCAGGTAGGTCAATATTAATAAGTTCTACCTTAATACTATCTGGTCCTGCAGCCCTGCTGTTATTTACTTTTCAATATAAAATAAACTGATCATTTCAAACTTCCTTTAACACAGGAAGTTAAAAAAAAATATTAAGTATGACTTTAAGCACATTCTCCTTTGGACATCATTTTCCTTGGAAGCAAGGTTTGGAGTTTGGAGGATACATCATCACCATATGTTGCACTATTTTTTTCCCTTTCTATATTTATTTCTGTAATACCAAGAAAAGAATTATTTGCATAGATATTAGAATTGCTACTTTTTGGTTAAGCCCTTCCAAAAGCCCAGAAGTTAAAGACGACTGAATATTAGAAATTTGCCCTGAATTCGATTCCAGGTAACTAGGCTGCATGGTTTTCCACATGTGTAATACGAATATGAGCCAGCTTCCTTTAGAAAGTCCTTACTTTCCTTGGGCAGATAACCCTCATGTGCATGTTTTAGATAACCACCATTTTTTAAACCGATTTTGCATTAAGTACTTATTTCATTTTATTAATGTTATTTTTACTGTAAGAAATAATAAAATTTAAGAAGGATCAACTAACATTTAAAATTATCTACAACGACATCTATTGTGTTAGTTATGCTTCTTTCATTTCTTATTTTTTTATTTTTATAAATTATGTGTACATGGTTTTCTCAGCATTTCAAAGTTGATTTTTTAACTTTATTGCAATATACAATATTGTTCTGATTTTGTATATATGTAAATAACTTTAGTGAAATTGTGGTATGTATATTGTATAATGCAACATAAAATGTAGAAAGAGACAAAGCCTTGCCAGAAAAATACGAATAAAGAGGCAAGTCTATTTAAAATTGAGGTAAATGGCTAGATATCGCCAAGCTAGTGCTGGTTTTGGTGACTAAATTTTGTGAGACATCACCAAATTTGACAACATTTTTATCTGCCTCTTTACAACTGTAATTGGTGTTGTAACTAAATAACTATAATTGATACGTATATGTACTGAATCAGGCCCTCATATGTCTTTTAGTTATTTTGAGAAGTGGAAGGCACTAGAAGAGTTCTTGGCAGCCGGGAGAAAAACTATACAAGACCAGAGAAAGCACCAGTTTCTCAGTTCTTATTTCAAAGCTGAATTCAGAGTACTGAGATATCTGTGTGAACTTTGCCTTTTAGATGTGCATTGTATTGCATTGTGTTTAATGTTCTTAGTAGTTTGAAGTGTAATTACCGTCTGTACTCTCTGATATTTTGTGAAGTGTAATTCCTATTACTCAAACAACCCGAGATTTTTTTCCCCAGTATAAACTGAGCTTTTTATCAATCTCTTAGAAATTCACATTGTTACAAATTTTGTATATGTATATAAAAATAATTTTAGTACCTATTATGTAATAAAACATGAAATGCTTGAAAAAATGAAGCTCTGCCAGAAAAATAAGTTTATAAAAGCAAGTCTATTTAACACTGAGGTAAATGGCTATCTCAATTGGTGAGATATCGCCAACTTGGCAATGGTTTTGGAGATTAATTTTTGGTTGCTGAATTTGGTGAGAAATCGCCAAACACTTTGTGACATTTTAGTTTGGTTGCTGTATAGCTGTAAAAAGTAGTACAACGGAATAACTGTAATTGATCCCTATGTGTAACTGTGACTGTATACTGCCCTTATATGTAACTTAGATAGATACTTTCCAGTAATTTCAAGAAATGGAAGGTACTAGAGACTTTTCGGCAGCTAGGTGAAAACTACATAGCTCAGAGAGAGCATCAGTTGTCAGTTTTTAGTTCAGAGCTCACTTCAGAGTATTGAAAGATTGTGCAAGCTTTGCTCTTTGGATGCACTTTACATTGTGTTGTGTTTAGCGTTATGAGTAATTTTGTAGAAAGTTCCAGAACTGTTAAGTGTTTCTTTTGGTAAAATAAATTTTATCAAGCTGTCATCGGTTCTGTGTCCATTCAGTCAATTATGAATATGTATGCACCCAACAATATTACAGTTATTTTAAAACTTTAAAATTCAGACATTCAAAACTGTAACTATAATGTAATTTTGAAATTTTGACAAGTAATGAAACACTGCCCCCTGTTTTAAAATAAGAATGATAAAAATATATTAATTAGGCAAACAAGCAGTTTGCTTAAGTAAGCTTCAGTCTGGCATGTATAAGTCTAGTTAGTTATTTAAAATTTCCAATAAGAAATACTGTTGGATTTACAATCTCTTTCCTAAATATAACTTAAAATCTTTAAGAAATCTGTTATGTTTGATGTTTTTCTTACTGCATTAATTCATAATGGTCATCAAACTGAAACTTGAAAACATCTATATATTTATTATTACAAAAAAGGTTTTCAAAATAAATGTGCAATGAATAAAACACGTGTCTTTAAACAAGAGTAATTTTAATAGCTAATGATGTTATATTTATCAGATGTATCAACTGATAATGCTATTGCATATACTTTAAAATAGATGCACAGAAAGAGAGTGAAATGTGAACAACAGTATGTAAGAAGAAACCAATACAGTGAAATACTTTTTTTTTCAAAAAATGTGGTTAAGATACTCAGTATTATTTAAGTGATATTAGAATGATGAATGCTTAAGATAGTGAGTAAACATAAAATAAGAAAACTTCAACTTACAAATGACAAGGCACAGGACAAAACTGAGAATCACGAATAGCTGCCTTAAAACGACCCCGACGCACACAAATGGCTTCTTCCACTAACCATTCACAAGTCTGAACCTGAAAGAAAATATAAAAGAAGATCATTACACTGCTGGCCACCGTAAATACAACACCCTGAAGGAAGCATGCAAATAACATGAAATTTACAGCATGCATTAGCGGAGGTGAGATATGCAAATGATTAGAATTTCAGTGCAGACGCATATCACGCGCGCCTGTGGCACCACTTCAAAGCGCTATTCAAGGCTTGGAGTTTTCGATGATTTCAAGTTTGGCAATTGTGTTTTTCTTGTGGTTTTTTCAATAATAATAAAAAAAAAACATCAATTATGCCTCTTAGTAAACAGCGATCATCGTTTCATCAAGTATCCGAGTTCGACAGAGGAAGGATAGTGGCCTGCCGAGAGTGTGGATTATCTTTCAGGGAAATTGGTACTCTTGTTGGACGAAACCAAACAACTGAAATGCGGATATGTGACAGTTGGATGCAGGAGGGTACGGCGGACCGACGTGTTCGATCGCATCCACCTCAGTGTACCACTTCCTGTGATCACAGGAACATTGTGCGCATGAAAGTGACAGATCGCTCAGTCACATCACGAACCATAGCACAGCACATTCAGTCTGTAACGCATCATTCAGTGTCTGCGCGTACCATTCGACGCCATTTACAGCAGAGTGGTCTGTCCGCAAGATGTCCATTGCTTCTTCTACCTTTGCAAAACCACAGATGTCTCCGCTGCCAATGGTGTGATGAAAGAAGGATGTGGACGGCAGAATGGAATGAAATTGTCTTTACTGACGAGTCACGCTTCTGTCTGCAATACCACGATGGTCGGATTCGAGTCTGGAGACACCGTGGAGAAAGGATGCTGAAAAGCTGCATTATGCAACATGACAAGGGTCCTGCACCAGGTATTATGGTATGGGGAAGTATTGGATACCACTCTAGCACTCCTCTAGTACCATTGCCGGTACTTTAAACAGCCAGTGCTACATCTCCGAGGTGTTGGAGCCAGTTGTCCTTCCTTACCTTCAGGGCTTGCCCACAGCCATATTTCAAGAGGATAATGCGCGACCACACATGGCACGCATTGTCCAAGGGTTCTTCATCAATCGCCAGATTGAATTGCTTCCCTGGCCTGCTCGCTCTCTGGATCTTTCACCAATAGAAAACATGTCGTCCATGGTTGCTGAACGACTGACCCAGATAACATCCCAAGCTGCCACACCGGATCAACTTTGGCAGCATGTGAAAGCTGCTTGGTCTGCAGTACCCCAAAGTCTCTTTGAATCAATGCCGAGGTGTGTGGCAGCGGTGATCTCCAACAATGGTGGCTACTCTGGCTACTAATTCTGGCAGGAAACATACTTCACAGAAGTCTATAAATTTAATCATTTGATACTTGGTCAACATGTTATCTACTAAATAAATTTTGTTGTGATGTCTGTTGTCTTTGTTGGTGTTGCAATTTGGGTGGCTAGCAGTGTATAATTCTAAAACTGCTTTCAAATACTGATGCACGTAAAAACAAAACTTAGAGCCAAAAAACTTAATGCACATCCTAAAGAAACAAAACAGAAAAGATAAAGAGCAACAATAACCATTATATAGTAGAATTATGATAATCCACAAATGCTTAATCTGCATCCAGTCTTGAATGTAATCAAACAAAATTTCAATTTTCAGAAAATTCTATGACAAATTTAATGGTTATTTCTCCTTATATGTGCATGAAAATAAAAATGTTAACAAATTTACAATGTAATTACAACACAGTTTGACTAAAAAAGAAAATTTACTTCATAGCTGGAATTACTCAGCATTTTTTGGGTCTACATAAGCAGTTTTTTTCCCCTTTCTTTTTTTAATAATAAAAGAGGATCATGGATCTCAACAAACATTTTGTTTCAGATAAATTCTTATTTTGGGGGACATGTTCTATTGTCTTTTAATATATATTCTGAACTTATGTGATTAATTAATTTTGAAATCATGTGCCATGTATTGTCATAATTTTAACAGTGAAATAATAAGTTTTCATCCAACACCAGAAATGATGTGAACAGGAATTTATCTGTCCACAACTTTTCAGATGGCACAATCAAATTTAAATGCATTTTAGAGCTAGTCTGTTTACACTCTATGCAATAAGAAGCATGCTTATATTTGCAGTGAAGAGGGATAGATTCTTCAAAATAGCAGTTCAGATTTTGCTGACATTGAAATGGAAAATATGATAATGTAAAGGAGGCTGGAGAAAAGATAAATTTCTTCTTTAATAAATTCAAAATGTCAATTCTAGTAATATTTGTAGTATTATTAACCCAAATGCTCAAGATGGAATGCAACAGCAGAATTAGAGCAAGAATTCAATTTAGGGGAATCTGTACTATTGGGAGTGATTTGCAAATAGTGCACTTTTTTATTCCTATTTCTATACTTTTTCTTCCATTTAAGAGCATAAAAGTTATTTCACTGATGATTTTACATTATTTTTTCCCCAAAAATGAAATAAATTCTTTTATGCTTTTTTTACAAAAAGTGGTCATCATTTCTCAAAATGTTTCTCTTTTGACCATGTTCTCCCCCATCAGATTTTACATTATTTTCTTTGCATGTAATTATATTTTAAAAATATAACAGTTTTACATTTAAAATCATGATTAATATAAATAATTTTTAAAGTAAGAATAATAATTTTTAAAGTTATCTATTTGTGAGTAAACAATGGAGATTTAATGTAAAAATTACAAAGGGAAACATGTAAACAAAACATTAAAAAGACTTAATCAATAACCTACATAGCCCTCAGTCTCACAGTGCATAGATTATTGGAACTCTACTACATTTGCATTAATTTCAATATTGAAAAGAGGCAGATGCATTTTGAAGGACATAATAATCTAATTTCAGAAACAAAAAGATACTAATATCACAATGTACATTTAAACTGAACAAAATTTCAGAAGACTCGAGATTAATGTATTTACAAATAAGAAACTTTAAAACATTTATTGCATTTTTAATTAATTTTTAAAATTTTTTCACACATTTGATTAATTATTTAAATTAACTAGAAACTATCTATGAATATTTAAAATACTTAATATTCACTGGTGATACAGATAATCAGTATAAGATACTTAATATCATATGCTCATTTTCTAAAAAATAACAGACAGCAGAACCAGATTCTGAATGTTTTTCTACTTTTCTACTAAACCTTTTATTATTATTAAACCACCTTCCGATGCAACACCAAGAAAGGAATTTCATTTCAGCAAATTTTTGATTAAATTTCAAAAACAAAAGTAAATAAAGTTACATTGCAAAAAAGTATTAAGATAAAATCTTAAATTTAATCATATTATGTGAAGCATTAAACTGCTCCCCTCCCTCATCATTAGTTGGACTAATTTGTATTTCATATTTAAATTTATTTAAGACTTATTGAACCAAAATTACCCCTACCTATCCTTTTAATTTTAATTTTTTCTTCATCCACCATATTCTTATCTATCTTACATCTGAAACAACATTAATTCCAATATGCATCATAAATAAGAAACAAGCATAACAACTGCAGACTGGAGTTTATTGCCCTTCCAAAAATTTTGCCTATCCTAATGGTTAACAGACACCTTAATTTACCCCTTATTTCTTATATTTGATAAAAGAAAACATATTACTTCTACTTCATAGCATGACATCAAGATTATTTAATTGTTTCTCCTGTAGAACATTGGCCACATATGAAGTTCATGTATGTAATGGCTTGTCTTCCATGTAAGCTTTTCTTTCCTTTTCATCAATAAAAACTTCATCAAAAAGAAAAGAGTTGTATTATATTCAATATAATTTTGATTTTTATAGAAGATCTAGGTCATAACAACATTTTAAAGAGTTTCAAGAATATTGTTGTAAAAACAATAGATTCAGAGAAGAATAGTTTCCTTAACTCCTTAAATAACTAGATTATATGAACAAGAACATCAGGTTACTTGAATATAGCCCAATATAAAAGAGCTATCAGCCTAAGGGGATAGATGGTTTCATAAAGAATTCTTTAAGATAAACAAGCTCATATGAACAGGGAGACTTAAAAGTTCACTGAAAAGAATAGCAGTTCTCATAGAAAAATAAACAACTATGAATAAATAGCACAAAGATATATAGAGAGATAAGGCAAAATACTCTTTAATACATGCAAAATTTCACAGACCACCTAAATTGATCACTCAGCAAAGCAATAACGATTGAGTGAGAACAAAAAAATCACATACAGCTCTGAACTACTCAAGGCTTCAATACAGATTCATATATGTAACTTTATTCAAAGGAAAGCAGTTTGGGAATGCATGCTCATGGCATGCTCAAGCAGGCTCATGAGACTTCAAAAAACGTGTTTTCTGAATGTTGCCAACATGGTGCTAAAAATCACAGCAAAGTTATCTCCAGTTTTAATTGAGCTATACTTAGTGATCAAGTGACTATCATCCTACAATCTAGTGACTCAAAATTTTAAAGATCTACAATATAACACATGAAATACAAACACACTAAATGGCCACAAATTAAAAATAAAAAAAAAAAAAAATTACCAGCAAATAATTCTACGAAGTGTGTTAATTCAGAAAATAAATAAAAATCAATGCAAAAAAGTATAAAAATATGTAAAAACCAAATTACATTCATATAACTACAAAAATTTACACAATTTATAATAATGTGGTATGGATTTTGGATTTAAGTTCGGTGTTTCATTTGATGCAAAGTAAAACTATTTAAAATGTTAAATACATTACGTAAAATAATAGTTAAATATCTGTAATAGTTGTCATAAATAATGCCTTTCAAAGACTTAAACCACTTTCATTTTCAGCCTTTATGAATATTCAAATTAAATTATGAAACTGGATTTAATTACTTTACCTGAGTACACTGCTCACAATAGATGGAATCTGAACAAACAGAGCAGTTGCTTGGATGACTCACTAAAAAACCAGTTTCTCCATTTCTTTGGCACAAAGTTTTGTCTTCAGATACTTTAGAATAACAAATACCATCACTTTCACACCAACCACATAAGTTATCAGTCAAACAAGCGAGGCAATTATGATGCAAATCACAAGAGCCATTTTTGTATAATTCCAGATGCATGTGACCAATAGCCTAAAAATTCCAGAAGAAGCCAGTTTTTAATAACATTATTAAAAACAATGATTACTGATAAAATAAAATAAAAAATTTTCAAGAAAGAAAATTAAAAGACAATAAAAATTTCTTAATTTTATCTAACACTTATCTTAGAGATGGTTTATTAAAAAAGTTTATTTTTTAAATACATCATAAAATATTGATACAAACTAACAGTGTTTATATTTTCATAAATGTACAATATTCATAACATAAACTAATGTTAAATATTTATTTAATTCTCTTAAACCCCTCTCACATTTTGTGACATGGTCGGATAGATGGGGCAATTATAAGAAACGAGATTCTGGTAGTACTGGTTTAAATGGGAGGATTCCGAGAAAAACCAGCATGACTGGAGGCAATGTTCCATCCAGCCAACGAAACGACATCCCGGCTTTGCAGGACATTTTGAAACTTTGCAGAAAATGGTCTGTTTGCAGCTGTGTCCCGCATAGAGATCAACCAATAAGATGAAAAGTTTGGCTTCTGAAGGATCACGGATAATTTCTAATATGGCGATGGCTGTAGTTTGATGTTGTGGATGATAGATAAGGAAGCCAATTTTATTGCAGGAAAAAAAAAATTGTATGTTGTGTTTTTATAATATAACTATCTAAGAAAGTTAAGTTATTCCATTTCTAAAATTTTTATATACTGATTAAATTTGTAATTGTGGAATTTACACAGCAGACACATTCTTATACTTTTAATGATATATTTAAAAATTTTTCGTTGCCAAAATTTTGCCAAATTTGTTATATTTCATATTGATTCATAGCATACCATGTAGAAATATTATCATTGTTATATATTAATAGAATTTGTTTTTACTAAATTTAAGATGATTGATTTATAAAATTCTGTTCATATATGTTCGACTTTGCTTTTTTACCAATCACTTATCATTTAAATTGTGTACTGCATAATAAGTGACATACTATAAACAACATAAAAGGTGCATAAAAAGGAAAGCATACGTTATGTAATAATGAGAATACTCTTTAAATTTGTATGCTATTATTTTAATGTTATTAATGAAATACATTTTAGATTATGAATATATTAGAAACTATACTTTTTTGTAAATGCTACATACATACTGAAAGATTTGAAATTCATGGATTTATTATTATGCACGATGAAAAAACAGTTGTATATACATTCATTAATATAAATCTTATTCATTACATTAATACTAACAAACATCCATCAACATCTTCTAAACCATCACATCTTTCTCTCTATGCATAAGTAAATATATGATTTATTAGATGGGTATATGTATATGTTATATGTATATATGAATATAAAAATGAACACTGCCAAAAGATTTATTTGAAATCACTTCTAATTCATATAAAGATCATATAATTGATTGACTGAACTCAAGAGTTTTTTGCACATTAAATTGGTCACTTACAACCTACAGTGCACAACTGATTATCACTTTGATGCGTGTTTATGTCCACCTTTCTTCTATCTTCCATAAACAATAAACAAGTTTAAAATGAAAAGAGTATGAGCGATACAATATATAATACAGAATTTGAAAGCAAACGTTTCGTTCACCAATCCAAGCAATAATTGATTCCTGCTTCGATCAGGATTGATTCCTGATGGATTCTGTTCAGCAAGTAAAGATGGTAATCCAGCTAAGTAGGTTTCATGGAAATAGGAGTTCTGAAAAATGTTTCTTTCGGTGCAGCCCCGGTAGCAATAGCAGATGAGATAGCAGTTTTAAGTAAAACCAATTTGGGATTTCCAACAATTAATATGGATAACTAAGGAAACATAATATATATATAGACTACTGATAATTTTTTATTTTAAATTTTCCTCCCTTTCATTGATATTTTAAGTGTATTCAGAATTTAACCAACTGATAACATAAATGATTTAATACATAAATACTGCTACATTAATTATCTATTATTTAGTGTCAAATTATTTTTATTAAATTTATTTTTAATGGATTTGCAAGTTATTAATTAAAATATGATAATCTACATAGATTATTAAGCTTAACAAAGTGTGCCATCTTGATCGAGTAAACACAAACTAGATGATTAACACCATACATGGCACTTTCATGTTGACCTTCTCTCATAAGAAAACGGAAATTAAGAACTTATACCCAAAGAAAGAAAACAAGATTCCTACTTATAAAATGTGGCTTTTATAACTCATTTTAAATATAATTTATATGCTAGTTTATGTCTTCTTACATAAAACTGGAAAAAAAGAAAAGAAAATATATATTAATTTCAAGATTTTGATCTATGCTAATTTATGGATCAAGAATTGAATACTACAGAATTTTTAAATATTTAGTTTCACTAAAATACTCAATATTAAGCAACTAACTAATTTCATATTTGGCTTTAGTGAAGTTCTAATGAGAGTGATATTGAGTGAAAATCTACAAAATACGTTCCAAGAAAAATAATTAACTGAAATTTTATTACTTTTTAAACATAGATACATCAGAAAACATTTTTAAAATTACATATTATGACAATATAAAATGCATACCACTGGAGCTACAGAAAAAGCTGTCCATTTCAACTGAATGCTAGAAGTCTCATTCAGAGTTGAAGGTAATCTTACAGTGAAATTGAACATATATTTATGGCCGATAGAATCAGCTGGGAAAAGTGCAGCTCCTCTGGCTCGATGAGCTTCTGAGCAGTAAAAAGAAGGCTTGGCATTATGGGTGGAAACTATTTCCTAAAACATTAAATCATAGACTTTAAAAAAAAAAAAAAAAAAAAAAAAACAAATTCATTTTTCTAAAATTCAATATTTTTAGATTCCAAGTTTAGAAAACTGTAAACACAACTGTAAAAAGAAAAGAAAAAAAAACCCTCTTATTCACGAATTTATATCCATATGCTAGCAAGAAAATTTTAAGATAATCCTCAATTAATAGTCAGTCCACTAATTAACTTATCAGACATCATTCAATGGTGTTTTTCATCTCTTTAAAGTCCTGCCTTTTCTAATCTTGGGTAAAACAGTAAAAAAGATGCTAAATACAGGCTATAAAAGTTAATTTTCAGAGGTAAAATTAAGTCTATGACACATTTCAATGAACCTATTTCTATAACATTTATCTAACAAATAAGACCATTATTGTTACACTTGTCTTCTCTTTCTTTTCAGTAAATACACCATCTTACTAACAGAATGGACCAAAATTGCAGTCTTTTTTATTTCTTGAATTAAAATCAGAAATTCTGTTTATAAAATGATTTTTACAACTTCCAACTTATTTTAAAAATCCAAGTAATATACGGTACAAAGCTCGAGATCCGGACATCCAATATCCGGAATGATCTAAAATGCAGACCTCAAAGCCACAAACTTTTTTTTTTCTTCTATGCGATGCACATGCACACTTGATTTTTCCTTCCATAATAAAACATGTGGAGAGTCCCAGGCACTTAACAAAATACCTTGTTATTGAATAAATAAATCATTTAAGCATAAATTTGGTCAGATTAATAATTTGGCTCCATAGCTGCACATCTGCTTGGCATATATCTCAAACCTAAACACTTTAAATAGAACCATCGTTACACCTACTAGTATTTTATATCCCTGACTTCAATCTGGCAAATCATTATTTATTATAATTTGCTTTCATCACCACATGTTTGTCAACACATGACAACTTGAGTAATGACTAATGCAGCGATGTCTAAACATATGTTTTTAAATTAGTAATTGAATAGCAAGTGTATGGCAACCATTTATGTTGACATTACGCTTGGCGATGATTACAGATTTAAGTTAAATTCGCTAAGAAATGTTGACGAGGAGAAATTTAACAAAAATTTATTTTCATATACTAAAAATAGATTTTGTTAATGAAACTCATATGCCAAAAGATTACATTTAGTGCTATTTGAGTGAAGAATAACTGATATGTTGTTCACATAAACCCAGAACCAGCGTCAGAGCTCATATAGCCGCACACAGTGAGAGAATTTAGGGAAGACAAAATTTTTGAAATTTGTAGAAGCAGCGAGAGGCAAAATTAAGGGATGACAGAATTTTTATAATTTATGGAAAGCACTGGGATCCAAAGTTTAGGGGCGGCAAAAATTTAGAACTTGGAGGTGTTTTGTAGCAGAACTTAGGACCCACAGAGACCGCATCAGGCGGTATATAATGCCAGTTGTAGATAAGACTAAGTGTATGTGAGAGTTTATTTATTCAGGACTCAGATTAACCTTAAGCACATGAAAGAAATAGACATAGGTATAATAAATAACTAAATTAATACAATCAGGCTTAACTCAGTATGCGATAGAAGGAAGACAAAATTTAGCGGAACAAATTGTGCTTCATCGCCAATAATGTATAGCGGATGCTAGTAGGCTACGCTAAAATTATCTTCATTGATTCTAAGGAATTTCATTTAATGTAGCTGCTCCTTAATCTTCTAATATGATACAGAGTATTAATTTTTGCAGATTATAATTATTACAGCAATTTTATAAAAATTAAAGTTTGAACTTTCAATTATGTCAAAAAGAGTTTCTATTCATTATGCTAAAAGTGATGTTTGAATAGGTAAGACAGCGCATCACAGTGAGGGTGTGCTATTGATGGGTCCAATGCTAATGGCTCAAACCAAAATATTTCATAAAAGCTGAGTGCACATATTCCAGAGGTTAGTTAACCAAATTTTAAAATCGGCATAGTATAAGGCAATTAAAAATTTTAGGAGGAAAAGCTTCAGCTGATACTGAAGCTGCTGAACTATTTGCAGATGAATTCATTGAACTCATTACTAGTGAAAAATTATCTCCAGTACAAATTTACAATGCTAATGAAACTGGTCTTTTCTGGCAATATGTACTACGAAATACCTTGGCAACCTCTACAGAAAAGGCTTCAACTGGTGTCAAAGATTCCAAAGCGAAACTAACAATTTTAGCAAACAAACCTTTCATAATCGGAAAAAATACAAGAGCTCGAGCATTTAAAATTTTAGTGAAAGATAACGTATCCATATCATTGTTTCCTCTAAATTGTACGTCCATCATTCAGCCTATCGGATATCGGAATAGTGAGCCTGCTGAAATGCAAATATAAAGTAGCATTTTTAAAATCCGTGTTAAATTTCTTGAACAATGGCAGGACTATTCAAGAATTTTTGAAATATTTTAGCATAAAATCTGCTGTGTGGAGCATCGCAAGATCGTTGGGAGGATGTGTCTCCAGATACTTTAAAAATGCTTGGAATAATTTATGGCCACCTACCATATTTCATGGTGAGGATGTTGAAGGTGATAGCTGTGAATTTGAAGGTTTTTGGATATTGCAAACCAATGGTGAAATTTTCCAGATAATGGATTTTGTAAAGAAATGTAGGGAAGCAGTAATAAATGAAGATATAAGAGAACTTTTTCATTATGATGGCAATGCCCCAATCATCAATCAATTAACGGCGAAATCTGTAATTTATGGTTCTAGATCCGGAAAAAGCTGCTACCAATACTAAGGAAGTGACAGAGAGGTTATTGAAAACAAAACAATAACTTGAACAGTGGAACTTTGTAATTGAACAAGAAATTACATCTGTTTATAGAATTAAGTAGAAAGTATCAGCCCAAAAAATGAAGCAACTTAAACAACTTACATTGAAAGAAATGTTTAGTAAACAAATAAATATGAAGTTCTTTTTGTAAATTTTGATACCCTTTAGATCATAAATACTCTTTATTTCATAAATCATGATTCCATATTTTTAATTGTATAATTTCTGCATGTCCCCTTACTAGATTTAAATTGATGATCTAATATCCGAAAAAATCCTAAATCCAGAATCGCCGAAGTCCCGACAAGTCCAGATCTCAGACTTTGTACTGTATAAGCAAAATATTTTATTCCTTAACTTTCCACTCAGTGTGCAGTAATTATGCAATCATAGTAAAAGACCCTGTTTTCACAGCATTTCCGACATCAAGTATAACATCCCAATGTAAAGGAAATTCATTTGTGATATATGGATTGTTATTTAAGTATGTTAATAGATTTAAAAGTAAAATGTTGTTGTAAAATGCCAAAATCTTTAAAAATATTCAAACATTCCTGCCTTGGTGGTTTACATATATGGTAAATATTTAAATTTTAATGCAGAAGAAGCTTGGTAGTGGATTAAAATAATACAAATTTTGTTACATATTAATTCAACCACTTTGGTGCAATTTGGTTATTTTTTACAGATGAAAAATAATGATGACATAAGCCACCATTCAATTCACTTGCAAAAATTTACACATTATGCATAGATTTTATATTCCAATTAGATATTTATACCCAAAATCAATCAATAAATCTGCATACAATTTGGCTTTTATTTCTTTTGTTCTGGGGTAAATTTCATGCCATTGCTTTAACAGTAAATTCAAAACAATTGCAACTTTCAACAATTTTGGGGGAAATCCTTAACTTCAGTAGGAATTTCACCCCAGCTTCTTCCATTGCTGGCAATTTTAAAATTGAATTTACGACAAAAAATATTATGGTTTCTCTGTAAAAATTGTTGAAACTTAATAAAAAGAATGCATATGAAAATGGCCATGCTGCTACACTGAAAAATTGTTGTAAGTATGATTGACTAACGATTTTTATGCACATGGTAGATAGATTTTGGCGACTTCTATTAAGGTGGTTGTGCTTATATCTACCCAAATTTATGGCATCAAACTCATTATTTTCATTATAAATCTTTTATACTCTTCATAATTTGAACAATTAAAATAGAATTCTTTATTAATCTAAACTGCAAAATATTTTCCTCTGCATTTATATATAATAATAATTTTTTTAAGGCGCCATGGTGTAGTGGTCTGCATGCTCGACGCGTAAGGCACATGTGTTTCAACATATATTGGCAACAAACGCAAAAATGATTTTATACAGTAATTTAATATTTACTGATTTTGTACAGAGTTTGATAATTTTGAAAATTTTATCAAAAGTCTGAGAAAGAAATAATGAATACTGCAATATTACCAAATGCTTCGATGTTGAATCATTACTAAGCTGAAATACAGCAGATGAACCCGCTGAGCAACTAGATAACAGCACCTGTGATATCCTCTGTGATAAAGGCCTGGCTTCAAGGGGATGCAGAAAACCAAGGAATTCCACAATATTTTCCTTTATTCCATTTGTATCATTTCTTTGAGTTTCAGAACGAAAAAATAAATCTTCTGATGCTTCATGAAGATAGGTCACCTAAAATTTAAAATAGTTTAAAACTTTTTTTCTTTCCTTTGTACATCAAAATAATTTTCTCAAAAAAGATCTAGCTATATCTACGTCCACATACATGAATACAGAAAAACAAACAAATATTGAAAAAGAACATCTAAGTATATAAGGCATTTCCCCTGCCTTCTTCGCATGCCTTCGTGGTGTAGTGGTCTGCATGCTCGACACGTAACCGAGAGGTCCGTGGTTCGATTCCCGGTGAAGGCGTTGCTTATTTTTCATGTCTCCTGCTTCGAATAACCTAATGTCTCTACACTGGCGCCCGAACTAAAAAGGTGGTGGATGATAATTCTCCACCACCGCGATTTGGTGATTGGGTCCCCCAAACCCCAGTCGCCCTTTAAAAGGGGGAGTATATAAGGTATTTCTCCCGCCATCTTCGCATGCCTTCGTGGTGTAGTGGTCTGCATGCTCGACGCGTAACCGAGAGGTTCGTGGTTCGATTTCCGGTGAAGGCATTGCTTATTTTTTATGTCTCCTGCTTCGAAATAACCTAATGTCTCTACAAGTAGTCCCTTTTTAGGAACAAACTTTACTTTCTATCTTCTCAAGTGGATTTAAATTAAATATGTGTAATAATTGCCTCCAAATTATGACTCTTTTCACAAACATTAATTAATTTCCTTGAATTTTCCCAAAATTTGCAGTTTTATTTTAGTTGAATTCCTGGAATTCTCAAGATGGATACTGTATAAGGTTCTGTAAAGTTATTCAATATTAGAGAACAGCCTATGTATTCTAATAGTTTCAGTACAAAATTTTAGGTAAGATGCAGTACTGTTTTTAGTTAGTTATTTCTCAGATGATGCCACTAAAATACTATTTTTAAATATAAAAATAAATCCAAATAATTACAAATACATAAAGGAAAATGATTCCATTAATTAATTAAATAGCCCATAAACTTTTTAATTCCACTAAATTTAAATTCCTTCCAGTATTCCAATCAAGTACTTCTTAAAAGGATGATTTTTATTCAGCCATATACATTAGAAATACTGAGCAGCCTGTTAAAAAAATAAATCATCACTTATATGGATTTTCATCATGCTTCTGTGAGATATCCACCATGTTCCTACAATAAATCTTAACAGCTTCATTATATAAAAAATTCAATAGCTTTCATATTTGAACTTGTGATAAAATAACAGGAAGCAGAAACGATTCAAATAACAAACAATTTTAGTAATGTCATCTAAAATATTAATAACTAATTACAAGCAGTTGATCATATAAAAGGATTGAGATGTAATGATGCTCACTTTACTGACTCTGTTACATGACACTGCAGAAAGCCAAATAATCCATAAGATAAGGGTCGATTAAATCCCCAACTCAGTGAAGATATTAGCTTTACAATTACCCATTTTTACTTAATATACATGCACACAAAAACATAATAATTAACGTATTAAACTATTGGCAGAATAATCTGCCAACAATGCCATGCAAACCTTCTCTTTGTCCACACTAACTCAACTGTTCTTTCTGGTGAAATTTTCCATTGTTGCATTCATGCTGATGTCCACAGATGGCAAAATTCGTTTACTTGGATTTTTTTTTTCGATTTTACACATCCCTTCTTGGGAAGCATATACACCTCCTCAGACATCAGAGATGTACACACACAAGGATCTAAGTTTCATTGTTCATGTACTCTGCATCGCTGCACCTCTGTATCATTAAACCACTGCATTCACTCACAAAACCCTATGTAGAATGTGCCATTCAATTGGAGTACACAAGATCACATATACATAAACCATTGCATATATAATAATAATGACAAAATCCATAATTTCATATAACAACATTTAATATCAATACACAGAACAGTTAGTAGCATTCAGTTACTACACATACACAATCCTTTGACAGTAATTCTTGGTGATTATAATAGAGAATATATGTACAATAACTTAAAAAAAAACACAATAAGAACAACAATAATATTTGCATGATTCTATAAGAATTACATACATAAGGTTAAATTAATTTCTTTTATACATGATGCTATGCAGTCACTTAGCTATTGTTGGGTAATCTGGATAAAGCATCTGTGTTTCCATGCTGCTGTCCCTTTTGATAAGAAATCCTTACTTTATATATTTGAAAAGCCAATGCCAAATGCACAAGCTTGGATCTGTGGAGTTTCTGTTAGATACAGAAGAGGATTATAATAAGATATGACCTGAACTTCTGCTCCAAAAATCCATGCATAAACCTTCTGAAGAGCCAAAATACTGCAGTTTTCTTTCTCTAGCATAGACCACCTGTTTTGACAAAGCATTATATTTTTTCAGAAAAATGCAAATGGGTGTTCCTTCCCTTGATCATCTCTGTCTGTGACTGACCGGCAACAATAAAGGACACTGATGTGTCAGCACATAGTTAGAAGGGTTTACTTAGTATAGGAGTTTCAGGTGTTCTGTTCTATTGTTCTACTGTATCCATACACTCAGACTGACATGGGGTAGAAAATCTGGGAGACCCCAAACATCTAAAAAGCCTTTATTAGCTGCAAGGTTAAAATTAGTACCTTGATCACAGCAGATAATTTTGGGAAAACCTGTTTGGGTAGAAATTTTCATGAGAACATCACAAGTCATTTTTGCTTGTAATGGTCTTACTGGCACAGATGCCTTTTGCCCGCTGTGCAAAGTAAAATTGCACAAGTTGTACCTTTTAAATTTTAGGTGCCATTTCATACCAACTGCACCTCTTCCAGCAAAACAAATTGCCTCCAGTCAACCATGTTATTTCACACTGTGTTCATCTTCCTGTAATACCTGTGATGAAGACTGTGAAGAAAATATGATTCAATGTCTAAAATGCAAAAAATGGGTACACAACTTATGAGCTGGATTTGGCAAGCAAATGAAAAAAATATCTTTGCGATTATTGTTGTAATTAATTGCATAAATAAATTAAATGAGAAAAAAGAAGTTTATTATTACTGTTCAATTTTATAGGTAGTACAACTTAAGCTACAGGTTGTACAACTTAGAACACTGGTTGTCTACGTTGTGTTCAAAAATTTTATCCAAGAGAGCAGACTATACGGAATTTTGTTCTAATAAATATCAGCAATGACAACATAAGATGATATTACTATGCATAATTTTTTTTTTCATTGATCCTGTGATTTATACCTATTTTTTCTTAAGGGGTCCCACTTACGCAACCTTACCCTATACAACTCTATGGTATCTACAAATAATAAATTTATGTTCTCTATGCGATGGTGGTTCTAGTGGACCAATACAGTTTACACTCCATAATTCGAAGGGGTTCTCAAGGCCTACAAGTGACTGAATAGGAATCCTACCTCTATAGGTAACCATTCTTCAAAACTGACATTGCCTTCAGCTCTCACAGTATTTCTTTGCATCACTTACAATCTTTCATCAGTAAAATGAATATCTGATGCATTTTTTTGTCTCCTATTGACATCTTACATTCAGAATCTCTTTTTGTTTGCTCTCTATGTGTACTTCTCAGAGAGCATTCATGTGTGCTGCAAATTGAGCAATTTTAATTTATATTTTCTCAGAATGCTTGATTCCCGCTACATATATTTTCTCACAATGCTATATATCAACATATTGCTCATTAATTTTTTAGACACTGTGTAAGTTATCAGTACCACGTTATGGCAGCCATCATTGATTCTCATTGGAAACACCTTTAGTGGTACAGTTTTAGCTTCTCCAAATGCAGAAACAATCCCCTTTCATCACCACAGTCATCAGGGATCAAGTCACTTTGAATCACTAATGTTTGAGTGCAGGAGTCAATTTTTCCTCGAAAGGTCATCTTTCCACACATTATTTCTACCTTGTTTAGTTTATCAAATTTGACATTTGTTTTAGCTGAAAGTGACATTAGAATACTTATAACGGCAGAAAGTAACCCTGCACTATTTTCTTCACTAGTTGCTTTTTGTATTAATCCTCCTTGACTTTTCTACCTTATACTTAATATATTGTTTCTTGCTGGATGGACAAGTTCCAGCAAAATATGTTTCTTCACCACAGACAAAACATTTGGGTTTTGAAATGGATTTAGTTTTATGTTAACTGGAACTTTTTTCTGGAGTTTGTGATTTTCATGCATTATACATATTGCCATTTTGAAATGAACAACATTGCTGATTTGACCTTTGCTGCCTAAAAGTTGAATGATCTACCACATTTTGACTAGATTCATGGATTTTCTGGCCTAAAGGTTTATTAACCTAGTTTCTATGCTGGGCATTTTCGTTTAAATAACTACTAGAAGTATACCTCGTACCATTCTCCCTTATATTTTCCTATTCATCTAACTGACCGGTTAAATCAGATGGCATTATGATTTTAGCCCAATGGTCTGTAAAATGATGTTTTATTTTACTTGATACTCTGCTTTTTATTTCATCTGATATTATAAAGTTCTTTAATTATTCAAAGGTCACATTTTTTAAACCTTCAATCCATTCTTTGGAATAACTGGTTACTTCAGATAAAAAATCCTATCATGTTGTAGCATGCGAGCCCTGATGACAAGAACAAAAAATTTTTCAAGATTTAATTTAAATGTTTTAAAGAGGAGATCTTTTACATGTTTGTAGCTCTCTGCCGGTTCATGCTATTTCATAAGGCAACAAGCCTAAGAAATGTGAAACACAGTCTATTTCCTTTACGTAAGCTCTGATAGCCTTTCAAATAAAACTAAGTAGAGGCTTATGTATCCCTCTTTTGGATCAAATTTTTGTATTAATTTTCAAAGTTCATAATGCAATTTCATGTTCTCACTGAACTGTCCCTTGTTGGTGCATTCTATTAGCTGCTTCTATATGTAACTTCTGAAGAAAATTCTCTTTGCTTTCCTTGCTATCCATCATTATCCTCTGTAAATCTACCACTTTATATGCTAGAAGTACTTTCTCCACAAGTCGCTCAGCTAACAATTTTAAATCTCTCTTTGCCAAACTTAACACTTTATAATATGGTTTCTTAACAATAACCGAAACTGTAAATATAATTGCTAACTAAGCATAACTTGTGAACAGCTTTCTATCAACTCATAATATGACATAATTAGATACATATATACATATTTAGAAAAAAAGTTAAAGGTATAAAATTATAAATTTATATCTTTAACTTTTCTTACTAATTGACATAAAAAAACAATGGCATCTATTACAATGTTGCCACCTTTACATTAACAATATTTCAATTCCACCATAACAATTACTCACCCTTAACAATAGTAAAATTATACATTTAAAACATTCTTAATTAAATTGTACATTTAAAGCATTCTTAACAATGATACTATACCTTATCAATAACTTCAAAATAAATAAAATAGCTAACTTTAGCAATATTCCAACTGTTTAACATTTTACTAAAAATATCAGTTTTCACATTTAGAATTCACATATTTATTTATATTGACAAAAATAAAAAATAACTCATATATTTTATTTTAGAGGACAACATTCTAAAATATTTCCAGAGGTAATACCTATAATTCATTAACAATTTAAAATGAATACAAATGGCTAACAAAATTTCAAACTACACCTTTAGAATATTCTCTAAGGTAATACTTGTAACTCAATAGTTTCAATATGAGTCAAAATGGCCAACCTTGACAATATTTCAAGCTAACATTTTACTAATAATACCCATTTTTACAACATTCGATATAATTTACAATTCATATATTCATTTGTATTGACACAAATCAAAAGTAACTCCTATATTTTACTTATCAAAAGTAACTCCTATATTAGAATCTAAACCAAAACTAACAAAATGGCACCAACTGATATGATGTGTGTGTGGAGGAGATACGAAATGAATAAAATTCTTACTTCTGACATTATTGCAGGTATCTAGTAATTTTTTGATCATCCTACCAGCTATGCCAATAAGAATTGGGATGTATTGATGCTTACTCAATAGTTTGAAAAAACATTCTTTAATGCAAATTCTCCAAAGCACACTTTCAGTTTCGCTCACTTTGCCACTTGACATTGTAGAAAGCTGAATAATCCATAAAATAAGGGTCAATCAAATCACCAAATCAATGAAGATTATGATGACCCATTTTTATTAAACATACACACATAAAAAAAATATAACAATCTTTAACACATTAAACTACAGCTTCTCTTTTCATATGCTCTAACTCAATTTTTCTTTTTGGAGAAGTTTTTTACTGGTGCATATGCATTGGTATCCACATTTGGTGAAATTCGCTTACTTGGCATTTGTTTTTTTTTTTTTTGAACTTTATAGCATGCTAAATCCTTACCAAATTTTATCATTAATATTGTTTGCTTTTATGTCCAGAATTTAATTTCTGATATATGCTATAGTGATAAACATGCAGATAATATCCAGAGAATAAACAATATGAACATAATAAATGTTTTATACGAAATAGCAAAATGATAAGAAGTTCACTTCATCTTTAATCCTTAAAGTTATTTTTGCACTTATATTTCCATTACACAAATTTTAAACAGCTCTTTTATTCCTAATTTGCATTAATTTTTTAAATTAATATATAGTTTTTCTAAAAATAAAGTTTACATAATGTGATACAAGCCACATTTCCTTAAATATTGATTATAGATAAAAATTTTTTTGCAGAATTTGATGAGAACACTCATAGTTCTAGAAGTATGAAAAGTTATTCTTTTAATGAACATAAGTATTAAAATGGGAATCACATACGAAAATCTAATCTCTAATATGATTACCCTAAAATTCCAATTAATAGAACACTTGTTATGCTTTCCCAAGATAATTTCCATACAGTGTTATGCAAATTTTTCTACGGTATGTATAATAAAACTTTCTATCAAAAATAAAGGGATAGCTACAAATTTAATCATAATGCATTGCACTCAAGACAAATATATTAATTACCAAAATCAATAACTTTTATTCTGTAGCTGCTTCTAAAATTTGCTCTTAAAACGTGGGAGAATGGCATAATAATAAATACATTACCTGCCTAAATTTTGCATGTATAAGAATGAATTTTTTTATTTCAAAATTACAACTATTTTACAAACTGAAAATTTTACTCTGATAGATCATATTGTTTTATACTTTCCACATAATGTTCAGACTGTTTTTATAAAATTTTATCTTTATTTAAAAAAAAAAAAAATGGTTCTTCTTCAAAAAATTTAAAAAAAAAAAAAAAAATGTGCAATTAGAAAATGTATTTAAGGAAATAAAGCTCATGACATCTCTTTCAAACTGCCTGTATATGTTTAAGTTTACATGTCCAAAGACAACAATTTAAATTCTTTTTCACACAAGAATTTAAAAAAAAAATCAAATTTATCAGCTTTTGAAAATAATAAAGTATATCATGGTGTACAATGTACATTTTTAATAGAAAATATAAGATCAAAATTTATGGATGTGTGTAATACATTGGCTATAAAAATGATAGATTTAAAAATAAGGAAAAGATAAGCATACAAAAATTAAATTTCTACATGTACCTAAACGCTGTTTGTTTAAAAGAATTGACATTGCTTATGATCTTCATTTGGGTTGATGTGCATTCTTACCTCAAATTTGTCCCTCTTTTCTATAAACTCTAGAATAACATTCTTGTGCACCCCTGCATTGAATACACCATACCCTCTCTGCAGAACTATTTACTCCCTTAAGCATTTCCCCTACACAAATATTTCCCCCCTTATTATTCGTCAAATCAGTATACCACTGTTCGAAAGTCCCGGAAAAATCTTCCAATGAATGACTTCAAAAAGTAAGAGCATTGCATATGTATCTTTCAGATTTCTAAGTAAAGAAAAAGGTGTGTGTTATACAGTGAATATACCAAAAAACTAAAAAATGTTGTTTGAAATAATGGGTGTGCATTATACGCAGGAATATAAGGTATCAAAAAAAAAGTAAAGTAGAAATATTTTTTTTTTTTTTTTAATGATACTGGTCATGTTTCAGACAACAAAATAACACTGTACTCCAGTGAAATATGACAAAAAGATGTAATACGGACTGAAATATATATCAAACCACTTTAATGACATTAAAAAGAAGTTTATATGCCAAATATTAATTATGGAACACAGTATAAACAGCATAGTTAAAGTATTCATAATTTCAAATGAAATTTTGAAAATCATTTCAAACATAAAATGATGTTACACATTTTGTTCTTATAAAATACTTCAATGTCTTATGATACTCACTTTTTACTAAGCAAATAAATCTTAACTCACAATTTTGCTATTTAAAGTACATTGTTTTTAATTTGTTACAGCAAAGCATATGATGGTTATCTGCATAGAAAAATTCACTGATCTTTTACAAAGGAACTTTTACCTTGGGCATTACCTATTTTACCTATGTAGTAGCTTTAGGATCCTCCTGAAAAAGTATAAATGATATGATTGTAAACGTTTCTGAAAAAGAATTAGGGGAATTTTCATATCTTTTTTCTCACTCCAATCATCATACTCATTAATATATAAAAATATCAGTAGGACTGTAAATATCTGTATAAGCTTCAGCGAGATTCTTCCTCTTTAACAGCAGAAACATTTCTTAATGGAGATACTAATTTTGAAAGAGCTAGATTTTTGTACTACTATTCTAGCATAGGGACCACTATGGGAATTATAGTGCTTTTTTCATATTGCTATATTTAACTCTTGGTTTCTATGTTTTAATTTTCTGACGTCGAAAAAATTTGATATTTTTTCATTCATAAAATATTTAAATTATTACTGCATTACTAAAGCGGTCTTTATATCTTGAATTCATCATCTACCATTGTATACTTTAAATTTAACTGTCAGTTTGTCAACTTCAGTAGGTACAGAAATTATATTTTTAGTGGAAAAAAGCATTAAATCACACTCTTACCTAAGCTAAATATTACGAATTCACTTTTGTTAATCTTGAGGAAATGGATAAACTTATGATATTATCCAAAGGAGAAGTAAAGAATGTTGTTTGTACCTAATGTGTTATTTATTCAAATTTCCATTAAAACACAGTTTTCTTGTGAAAATTTTCTTAAATCAAAATGACATCAAATGGAAATGTTATCAATAAATTATATAGGAAAAGGCTTTGAGAATCTCCAAATCTTCAGCAACACCTATTAAATTATCCAAAATACTTTTTGAAATATTAAGAAATATTAAAAAATAATATAGACATAGATGCAGTTACATTTCAAGATGAATTGTTGGAGATTGAGCAGTAGAAGTGGTCTATGATAAAACAGAGAATATGAAGATCCTCTATTATGCACAGTGGTGGATCAGAAGGATGTATTTTTTTGTTTGCAAAGGACAAAAGCTCAGTGTGAAAGGGAAGGGAAAAAAATCCAGCAGCACATGTACCAGATTTATATAGGGAGTTAAAATATGGTATTCTACATCTGAGAATACTATACTCTGAAAGGTAGCCAGAGAAAATGGAACATTTTGTTTTAATCTCTGATTGCTGTTTCAACCTTTTAAATAGCAAGAGGTTCTGTGTTTTTCTCCATAACTAAATACCTTCCTGTAGTACTTTACAAGAGAGGAATTTCTTCTCAAACTCCAGGGCTGAAGGTTATATTCATATAGAGCAATATTACTTAAGACAGCTGAGATTTAGACCTGCAGTAATCGCTACTACACTAAGTCGTAAACTTTCCAGGTTTTTAAGAATAGTATTTGAAGTGCAATCTAGAAGTACTTCAACCATTCCACCCAGTGGCATCCCCTCACTACAATGAGGCAGCATAGCAGGACTTTAGAGTGCCTTATAATCATTGTAACCATCAGGTCACTCTGTCTACAATTCCAACACTTTCTTGCCCAAGATTCCAAGATTTATCATATTTCTATTTTTTAGCTTTCTTTACAAAAATTGTCAGTCCACTGTCAGATTTCTCTCCTCATAAAAAAAAAAAAGTAATATCCCCCCCCCAAAAGTAGCATAACAAAAACACTTGTAGAATAATGTTTATAATTTAATTTTTTTAATGAAAAATATTACATATAATCTGATCAATATATATCTCCCTCCAACAAAACAAGAAAAGCAGTTTAAATTAAATGAGCTATGAACTTTCACATCTTTTCACTTTCCTATAATGCTTTGGAGATTATAAAAATGGATTTTAATGAGATAAAGTCTATAAATAGGTCACTAGATGTTGAGGAATAAATAACATATAATAATGAAAATATAAGCACATAGATAAAATGTCTTCTGTGGTAAAGTAAATAAATAACAACGTGTAATAACAAAATACTTGCATCATCTGGCTGTGACCAGTTGACTGGAAATCTATATTTTACAGATACAAGCCCAGGTGGCGAATCTTTCAGATAACATTCCTTGAGAGATAAAATATCAGTTCCCACAGGGCCCCACCAGCCTGTGGCACCAAGAACAGGATTAGACTTTTGGGAACTAAAATTGGCACTTAATGAACAGTTCGATGTATCTAGGCAGAGCGCAGGGGGAAAAAAAAAAATCAGATCCTTTTAGGATTAAAAATACATTAAAAAAAATAAAATCAGCCAAAAACATCACAATATAGATTAGTGATTCTACATTTTTGCTAATATATAAGCTTAAATTTAATTGAAAGTTATTAAAACATATATTGTAAAACTTTACTGCACATATTATAAAAGACAAAAATCTTAATAAATCTGAAGTAATTGTGAAGTATCTCAATTCAATTTCAGATATCATTAGGCAGAAAGACATGTTTCAAATATGTATATAAAAAGTTTACTTTTAAAAGACTGGGAGCTATAAATTGAAAATCTCTATGTCTAAGTGCATGCAAAATAACTATCAATAACCTAAAAAGAAGTGCATAATGTAATTCCTTTTATAATGTAATTTTAAAACAAATTATATATACAAAACTCAGTGATACATACCATCTGAAGAATGGCATTTAAGGTCTTGCACACACCATGAACATGAAACAGAAGGAAATGGATCTTGTCTATCACTTATGATGTTCTGTATGAGTGACTGACTCCAAATAACACAGGACAAACAATTACTTAGGACTGAACAAAATCCAGGACAGGTTTCAGATAAATATTTATTGCACTTCTGAATAAAAAAAATACACACATATATATATATATACATAATAAACCTGTTAGTTTACAGAATAGGGCAATTCTCTTTAAAATTAAAAAATTCGTACAATACTATAAATTACATCATAACTTGAGAAATTATAACTAACATGCCTGCCAACTTAATAAGAACAAAATTAAAATATCCAAGACTTTTTTTTTGGAGGATTGGGGGATTGTAAACTTGAAAGAGAAAACTGACACAAATCTGAATATTTTGCTACATAATTAGGCAAACCCCCAAATCATATAAAAATGAAAAACTGAATTATCTAAATTCATCTGATTTGATTTTTACATTTGAACCTCAATAAGCTAAAACTAAAGGAAGATGGAGGAAAATTCAAACAGATGAAAATTTGACTTATTAAAAAGATTACTAATAATTGTTACCATTAATTTTAAATTCTAAATTTCAGTGTAGGTTTATCAAAGGTCTATTCATAGCTGCCAACCTTCAAATATGAAAAACTGGGAGTTACCAGGAGGTTTTCACCACCATAAAAGAACTCTTTAAAAATAAAATTGGTATAAATCCCTTTAGAATGCATAATTCAGGTTAATGAACTATTCATAATACGATTTTGATGTAAAATATATTAATCATTAATTAAATATCTAAGTTTTACTTTCTCTGACTAATTTCAGTTTATAAGCTTCTCGACACTTTTAATTGAGAAAAACCAACCAGTGAGTACAGTGCTTTCAGCTGCAGGCTGCTGTATCACTGAGCCCTGATTCGAATGCCAGAAAAGGCTTGAATGTTTGCAGTCTTTCTGGTATGGCAGTGGCCATGCTTTAAAATACTGGCCCAGCTAAAGTCCTCTTGAGAGGCTTGGTAGAGGGCGGTAGAGAAAGAGAATGGTAGAGGAGAGGTGGTAGAGGAAGAGATGATTGGCAGACTTTGGTTTCATTGTCCCTACTGAGCTGTTCTCCATCAAAACTGAAGAGAACTTCTCATTTCTTGTGAGTGTAAAATCAGTCTGGAGAGACATGGGTTTATAGTTCCTTATGAATGCACTCTGGGCAACATTTTCGGTGATGAGATGGCTAAATAACTTATGGGTACTGGCCATTCTTGATGAATGCCTTCAGTTGCAAATGCTCGGCCATTTTATATAACAACAAACTGAGAAAATTATGAGTAGGGTAAGAAAGCTTTTATTTATACCTTAGTATGTTTAATTATCATAAAAAATACAATTACTTGTTAACATAATGCATTACTATATTGACAAATGTAATAATGTATCATATATTCATGTAAAGCAAAACTGAATACAAATATTAACAGATTGAACACTGTTTCAATGTTCACTCTAAATATTCATAGTAGATTAGGACAATTCAGGTCAAATAAAATTTAATGCAAACATTTTACTGAAAACTAACTAAGCTGAAGACGTGGAATTTTTGCAATTTAAGCAGCATTAGTTCAAAAGATTTCATTAATTTCTGGGAAACATTTTCTTTAGTAAATGCTAGAAATTTAAAACTGGAAGATTTGGTGATCTACTAGAAAATCTGATGAAAAATCAGGAGTCTCCTGGTAAAATTGGGAGAGTTGGCAGCTATGCCAATTGTATTAACCTCAGCCTTTGATAAAAAGTAATTAAAAAATTGTATTTCATTTAACTCAGACAATCAAAATATTCATTTAATCAACAAGTATGAAAAATTAAAGACATTTTGAAACATAATAATAATAATAATAAAAAATCTGAAAGGTTTTAGATTTTAATTTACATTCAAAGGGGCATTTTTTAATGCTTTGTCTGTTACCTTTATTTATTAAATATCATATTCTTCTTAAACCATAAAATTCAGTTCAACAGCAATATCACAAAATAATTTCAAAATGAGTATATCTTTAGAATTTCTGATACACAGTTCCATGTGCTTTAGATAAAAAGGTTTTTTCCTCCCAATAGAGTGTTGTCATTGCTCGCTTTTAAATTGTTTGAAATTGTTCATCAAAAATTCGTTAAAGTTTTACAAAATATGAAATAAATAATAAAACAAATTCCAAATTTGGCTTCCAGATGCGCATATTCGGGTGGAAATGCACGTCATTCAAAAGTAGATGGCTCTAAGTACCGTTGTTTTATCACATTTGAAGAAATATACATACATTTACGCAGATTCTTCATTATTTAATTTCTTTAAATATAATACAGGGCTGCAGGATTTTATGACAACAGTTTGAAAAGTGATTCAGACATTTAATGTTTCAGACGGAGAATCGCAAAACGAAAACTATAGTCCTTCAGGGATAAAGCCCCTTTGGACTAATAAACTACCTTTACTTTCCTGCAACTTTTTATCTAAATTAATAAATTTTTTATATATTATCTTAAAATCACAATTAGCATTAATTTAAAATCTGATAAAATATCACAAAATATTCAAATCACCAAATCAAAACTTTCAAAACCAAATGGCTCTTAAAACTAAAAAGTATTGACTTATTGCTAAATCACCAAATCAAAACTTTCATAACCAAACAGCTCTTAAAACTATAAAGTACTGTTTTATTGCCATATTTTGCAATATGTAACAAAATCACATTCCAAAAAGAGAAGAATTTTTGTGTTTTTTGCACTGTTGTACTCTCCATGCACACAGATATTTTAAAATCTGTTTTTGCTTAAAAACACATCACACAGCTACACAAACCCAACATCCATACAAAACTAGCATTATACATTTTAGCCCAAACAGACATGTACTTCACGTATAAAAAAAAGGTTGCTGCATAAATACTTTTTGATGACACCATGGATTACCACATGACTATTTTGCCAACACATTGCTTTGCCTACGAATACTTTTTGCGACTATTCGGTTAAGGTGGTAAAAATCAAGAATTTCCAAAAATTTACAGATACATATGCAGGGTGCTTCATAAATCTGTGCAAACTTCAAAAATTCATTATAAAAGAAGTAATGCTTGGAAAAAAATTTTGGTTTGTACGAATATACTCAGAGGAGAATTGGATTCTTTTTTCCCATGTAAAAATGATTCCAAAAGTAACCGTCACAGATCATACTGAGATGTTTTATGTGAATCAGACAAACATATACAATGAAGCAGATCACAATAACATAACACTGTGCATTTATTTTAAACTAAAAGATGTTCAACATGACCACCGACCAGCACAAGATATTAAGCAAGTGAGGTGTGTCAATACACCTCTTATAGCTAAGAGTAGGATGTCGCCACCGATGGTCTGTCAAATGGCATATTTCAGTTTTATCTAAGTAGCTGAGGAGACAGGTATGCATCTGCGTCGCCACTAAGGGAGTGGCTTCTAGAATGAACCAATGGGCTTCCAGTAATATTTCTGTTATTTCACATGATCTTTGCCATGCTTTTTAAGCAAGATGGTTGAAAATGTTTTGCCATGCAATTTGCCATACAAAATATTTAAAAGCATTGTGGATGTCTTGTGAAAATTTTCAGTGGGAAGTTAGGCAAATATAGCATAATTATATATGTAATAGTCATAGTAATATGCAGAAGTCTTAGCATTTTTATTGCTGTCTATATGAAAGAGATGTTCCATAATAATAACCAATGCACAGTTTTATTCTAAGTGAACTTTCCTAATTTGCATTCCTACACTTAGTGTGTTAATTCCTAATTTAGTGTGTTAAATTTCACATTAATAATTGTTCATTTTTAAGTGTATTGCCTGCACCAGAAATATTCTTCAAACAGAATGAATATATCTTACTCAAAGCGAATATATTTAATTTATTCATATATAACTTTTATTGTTAACAATAGGTACAATCAGATCATTCACAATATATATTTTGAATCTTTACACTTTAAAAACAAAGGAATTTAAGCACTCAGGTAAGAAAACACTAGATTCACTGTAACACATTCAGTAAATTATACACTTGGATTCTTTTAATCCAGAGGTGTTAGTAAATGCATAATATTGGAGGCTAATTGTAGCTTGAGTGATTTTCTCGATATAAAGATATGCCACAAACTTTAATCCGAATATCAGTGAGTAATACGTTTTGCAAAAGTGAAATGTTGATGATTAAATAAACTTACGAAATGAAAGCACTATGAGACTTTCTACTAAAATGACAGCAGCATTTATATGCCATACATTTATAACTGCAAAACAAATGCAAACAACAACATGCACTCATATGAAGAGTTTCAAAGATTCAGCATCTCAAGAGCAACAGAAGCTCATTGGTCTATTCTTAAAACCCCTCCCTCAGTGGCGATACTGATATGCACTTGTGAATTATGCCCCCCCAATGCACATGAGACTTTTAACAGGGTTCATACACATTTCTTCACATCAAAATTAAGTACTATTAAGGACTTTTAAGGACCATTAAAGGAAAAAATTAAGGACCTATCAGCAAATTGGAGCTGCATAAATTCAATTAAAGCCCATGCCTGAACTTCACTTTCGTTATACCAACCTAATAAAAAATAGATCCGTAAGTAGAATGCACTATTATTAAGGATAATTATAAAATAAATTCGAGAATAAAATCATCTTTGTAAAATTTATCAAATAAGTATTAAACATTTTATGCTTATAATAGTTGGACATCTTTTCAAGAAGATTAGTGATTTATTTACGTTCTACTAATGGTTAGCTTTGTGTTGATATTTTTTTTTAATGTCTCCTTTCATTAAGTACTTGCTCAGTCTAGAGATTTTGTAAATAGCAGGCCGATTTGATATTAAACAACATACGTTAAAATGAGAAGTAAAATCTAGAACAGAAGACTAGCTGTCGTCACTGCTGTTGCTCGCCTACAGAGAGACTTGCCGATTCGAACTGACCTGAATGCCTGATGCTGGCACGATTTTTGAAAGTTATGCTCTGTCTGTCCGACGCAATTAGTGTCCTATCCTCGTGCAGAGTTCCTGGAGTTGTAATACAGTTAACATACTTTACATATAATTTTTTAAGGTTCCAATAAGCCACAAAAGCACCAGAGGTGATAAGCTGTTTTGTATTAATTTATGTCTTACTAGCTGTAAGAAATACGTTTTATAGTAATTTTTATATTTTTGTGTTGTATGGTGTGACTATATGCAAGGCTCGATGTAGAGATAACTTTTAAAGGTGAGTAATTAGTTACCAATAATTGAATTAGGTAGTTAGATACCCTTAGGTAGCAGATATTGTAGAATCAGGTAGCAGATATTATAGATTTACCTGGCCACTATTAAATTTCATTTATTTTTTAAAAATATTTGATGAAAATCACAGTCTAATAACATTTCACAGTTTAAAATACATGTAATTTATGACACTGATTCTTAAACGACATCAGGATAATAATACATTAAAAGCTACAACACGTTTGTGTTTTGCAGCAACAATACTCAACAAAATACTTACGCGTCTTTTTAGTTAGAAGCCTTCCCAGACATTATGGCTAATTTATATCAATTTCCTTCTCTTTAAGCACCTTTTCTAACAATGAGAAATTTGTTTCAATAAGCAAACCAATGTTCGCATTAGTTTCTTCTTCATCTTCTAACTTGTCAATGTCTCGACATTATACCTTTGAGGTTTTATATGATCTGGTAAAAGTTAAATAGTCCAAAACTCTAGATATACATGAAGCAGATTATCGTCATGTCTGAAAGTAACTATAAAGTCAGATAAAAGTTAAAGTAAACCTCTTTATTTAAATAGAACTTAGAATATAAGTGCGTGTTCTTATGCTAGCAAAATGAACTACAGCTCATGGCGATGTAACTAAACAGGAAGAGTCAAATTCAAATTGTGGACTAGCACTCAAAGACAACACAATTTAATTTTAATCTAAGCTGGCTCAGTAACTCATAATCGTAACAGATTCAAATATCTGTAACGAAAACGCAGAGCTGAATAATTAATTACAAATTATCACAGCTGGCAGAAACTAATGCAGCGTGCGAGAAGAAGCCAGAAACACTCTCTGTCTTACAATACAAAAACCTCAGTTTAAATACCATCTAAATGACTTGCATTCTGGTGAGAAAAAGAAGAGAGGAGCTATAGTACAGGCTGAAATTATAAACAAATGGCTAATTTATGTAATACTAACTGTACGTATATTTAAAGAATAATTTTCTTTCTCTTTATGCACTCAGTTTCTCTTCTCAATAAGTTTCCTCTGCATTTCAGAATTTTTGGATTTATTTAAAGATTTCTGTCATTCTAAAAACCACATGTATTTAAAATATATACTGCTAATTTTATTCCTTAAATAATATGAACACTGAGAGTAAATATGAAATGATACATAGTCAGAGGCAGTGTGGCAGAATTTTTAGAATTTTAGTGATGCACAGAGCAATAAAATATAAAAATAGCAAAACTTTTAGAATTTAGGAAAGGCACTGAACGCAGAATTTAGGGCCCACACAGACTTCATCAAGTACAAAAATGCCTAACGCCAGTCCTGCGTCTCATGCATTGAGATGTATAAAATACATATGATAATCTTTTTAATTGTTAGTTTTCAATTCTTTTTTAAAAGAAAATTCCTTTCTGTAGATATGTGTCCATGTGCCAACATTAGAAGCATTACTGACATTTTCCATACTTCTGCTCAGGGAGAAGAAAAAAAAGGGGGGGGGAATAATCATGTTAAGAAAAAAAATCTAGAATCAGAAGTAAAACATTCGAATATTAGGTTTGCATTGTTCTCCCAAAAATTCTTCAAAGATTAAGCAATTCATCACAGACATTCTGTAAAATATATCCATTACGAGTTAATACTATGAAAACATTTTTCATTTTGTCACATTTTTCTGGAATCTTCTAGAATCTTAGGTCTATAAATCTTGCCTTCAAATCTTTCTAAACTTTCCAAAGTGCAATGTCTAAAATCCGAAAGAAAGATTACCACTACCGATTTCGCGGCAGCGAAAAGCCAGAAGTATTTGAAAAAAAAAATTCACACACATACACGAAAAAAATTATATGAATTTTATAGAGGAAACGGATGCACATTCTAAAAGTTCTGAATATTCTAAGACAATTACATGGGGAAAAACTCTTACCATTTAAAAAATAAAAAAGAAGACATTTTAAAATAAATACACAGCTATTTTGCTTTCGCTAAGAACTGTTTTGTAAATTATGCTTTTCAGCATTTATTGGCCTGTTTATTTTCGGATTCAAAATGTTGTAATAATAAGTTGCCAAAATGAAAAGAAATATCACTTTATATTTTAACAGGAAAAAAAATGTTTTATTTCAATATTATTTCTTAAATATAGTTTCAGTATATTACCATTATTTTAACGAAATTTATTAATGCTATTGTTCTAAACAAAAGTGTTCAAAAATTCACAGATCTCCAAATTAAACATTTTGTACAGAAATTGATCTTAAAATCGCCAAAATGTTGATAAGTAGCCAAATTTAGAATCATTTAATAAAAGAATTCAAATTGCCAAAAAGGAAAGGCTGTTTAAGAGCTCTTCATTAGAAAAAAGAAACAATTTCGAAATTCCTGTGTTTCATTTCTTGCCTAAGAACTCGAGTATCGCACCATTTATATTAGAAGTAGGAACAAATTCAAACAACAACCATATTTGTCAGTGAATCACCACAAATATTCCTCGAAAATGCTAATTTGCACTTGAAAGAAATGGCAGTCGTAAAAATGGACCGAAATTTTAGATGATTAAAATTAAGGACCTTTTACTGATTTTGGACGAAATTAAGGACTTTTAAGGGCCAAAAATCGATTCTAAAAAACCTAAGGACTTTTAAGGACTCTTAAGGACCGTACGAACCCTGTTTTAAGTATAACCACAACCAAAAATCTGTCTGGTGATCATGACGGCCACTTGCAATCCCGATTTATGATTTGGTCTTTAGTGAAGTCTTGACTTCATATGCGAAGTGGGGGTGGGGCAGAATCCAGCATGACAATGAAGACAGGGTAACGAATGTCTTCCCTGCAATGCACACACAATGCGGTCATACAAAAGAGTCACATACATACAACTGTGCAGTGATTGTACAGGTTTTCTACCTGGATACAGAACAATGCCCTTCAAAATAAAAAATGCGACTGCACTTCATGCGACTTCGTAGTGTAGTGGTCAGTATGCTCGGCTCACATTCAAGAGGTCTGTGGCTCAAGAGTCCTGGTGAGGGCATTGCTCATTTTCATCTCTCCTGCTTTAAAAAAAATATCTAATAAACCAACAGTGACACCCAAACTAAAAAAGATGGTGGAGAATCATTATCCACCAGCAGGATTTGGCGATTGGGTCCACTAATCCCCAGCTGTCCTTTAAAAGAGGGAGTATATAAGGTATTTCTCCCTCCTTCTTAGCATGCCTTCGTAGTGTAGTGGTCAGCACGCTTGGCACGTATTCAAGAGGACCATGGTTTGAGTCCCGGTGAGTGCATTGCTCATTTTTCATCTTTCCTGCTTTCAAAAAAATTCCTAATGTCTCTACACAGTGAAGTGCCTGTATTTTGTATGGATACAGATTCAAGTTTCTGTGCAAAATACCTTGAATCGATGATTCCAGAATCCTTGTTATTCTCTCAGCTTCATGAGCAGTGCTACTCCCCATTGCTAATTCTTTCATGATACTTTGTATGACAAGAATGCAATCAGTATCAAAGGATGATTGGCCACTTTCTGGATCATCCACCAAACTCTCCATTTTCTTAAAATGTTGCATTAAATTTAGTATCATAATCAATGAAAGGACTTTTTTTGTGCCTGCAGCCCTTTTTCCATGTGAAAGTTTTGCAATGCAATACTTGTGGATTCAACACTTTATAGAAAAGTTTAACCACCAATGCTTGATCTCATAATGATAGCATGCTGCCGGTATCAAATTATAAATCCATTTCCAGCAGGTGTTTTACTGTTAGCCCAATTTGCATAAAACGGTTCAGTATGACATATGAGCACCCTTTATTGGTTAATTTTGTAATAATTTTTTTTTATAAATAAGAAAAAAAATTCCATTGTCCTTCTGATCATATTCACACAAACCAAATTTTTTTCCAATCATTTATTTTATTAGAAATATTTGAAGTCTGCACAAATTTATGATGCACCCTGTACATGATATATAAATTAAAAATATCAAATCAGTTTTTCTTTCATAATACAGAAAAAATTTTTATTCATGTATATATAAATTACTGGCCATCCAAAATGCATCATCATATAGGAAGCATCCTAAGAACATAAAACTTGCATCATGTGTGTACTGAGATGGAATACACAAATGATTATGATTTCAGTGCAAATGCACAACATAGGAAGCTGTAGCACTCCTTACAACCCATATATAAAGGGAAAAAAGACAGCCGTTTTGAATAACGTGAATTGTTCTCTCTTGAGATTTTCTTGTGCATGCACCTTCAGTAAGCCTCAAGGAAAAATATGAGGATCATTCAAACCCATTTCGCACTGAGGCAGAATCCTTGCACACAGAGATTGCAGATTATTCTTGTGGGAAATTGTTCATTTTGTCAGACGTAGGCAAGCAACAATCATACTAATATGGAATCAGTGGATGGGGGAACAACATTGGACAGAAGCAACTGCAACCACATTGTTGCACTACTCCAAGGGAAGATAGACATATTGTGCACATGGCACTGATGGAGTGCATACCCATATCTGCAACCATATCACAACAAATGAAGTCTGTAACACAATAATTGGTGTCTGCATGAACAATTTGACACTGTTTAGAGTACAAAATACTGCCTGCTAGGCATCAATTGCTTTACTTACCTTTAAATCATAAGTGTTTGTAAGGTGCACTGAATGGCAGAGATGGACATTTGACTGGCATGATACCGTGTTCTCAGACAAATCACATTTCTACCTGCAATACTTTGTTAAATTAGAGTTTGTGGACACTGTAAAGAGAGGCTGCTCAATTGTTGTGTTATACATCGTCATATTGATCCTGCAGTGTGTTCTGTTGTGGGATGGTATTGAAATCCCCTCCCGCACCCTCTCTAGTACCATTAACGTACACCAGGCAGTGGTATATCTCCAAAGTTTCACAGCCTGTCCTTCTTCCTTACCTTCAGGGCTTACCTGTGGCTACAATTCAACAAACAATCACATGTTTCTTGCAATGTTCAAGCTTTCACCTTAGTCCATCATACTGCATCGTCATCCTGGTCTGCCCACTCTCCAGATCTTTCACCCACTGAACATCTTTCGTCAATGACAGGAGAATGCCTAGCCTAGCATGCTGCACCTGTGGGTACACCAGATGAAGTTTGGCTACAAGTGCAGGCAGCATGCACTGTCGTTCTTTAACAACACATCCAAAGCCTCTATCACACAATGCTATGGTGCATATACTGACAAACATGAAGGCAAAACTTATTTCTGATTTTCTCGTCTTCCGCACCTCAAAGAAAGCTGTATTTCAAATTAGTTAACATCACTACTATGCATTGAAATAAATTTGGCTGTGATATCTCTTGTCCTTCTATGTGCTGCATTTTGGATGGCCAGCAGTTATGGCATGATTCTAAAAGGAATTCTGATGATTAAATTCTATGAGTCAAACTTTGCTGAAATTCAAACAGCAGAAAATTATACAAATATCTAATTTTCAATCTTTTAAAAAAAAAAAAATCTATGCTATAATAAAGGAAAATTTTGGGAAAATAGAATGGAATGATGATTACTTTTTAGTGCATCTATGACAATAACCCCCTGACTTTAGTAACAAGCAACTTATTCACAGTTATGCAAGTATATAAATGCCATAATATCCCACTACCTGTATTTCTTGCATTCATATAACATTCATATGGTAAGTTTAGTGATTTGTTTATAATTCATTATTTGTTTACCATTAAAATGGATTTGAAATCAAATGCATTAGTAATAAATCTAAAAACATAAGTCCATAATTCAGAAAAAAAAAAGTTGATGTCGATTTGTATGCATAAAGATGAAAAAATTATATCAACAATAGTTTGGGATATTAATCTACTGATTTCTACAGTGGATATGATAGTAAAGACCATTGCTGAAAGCATGTTAAGTTATGGTGAGGTGCACAAACCTAATTAGCAAGAGGCCAATTTTGGAGACGGAGAAACTACCTCTAGACCTTATATCTCTAGATGGAGAATCTGACACAAAAATGGATACTGTTGAGATTTTTACTTTTCAGAAGAAAGCTGTCTAAAGATTTACAAGAAAAGGCCATCATAAGATACAAAGCATGTGACCACATAATCTACTCTAGATATGTTTTTGAGATACCACTCCCAACATGGTCATGACATTTCAGACAACCCTAATGACTCTCACTCTTTAACATCAAGACAAAGAGAAGTTGCTGCAGAACAGTATTTCTTCTTACAATCATTCACTTCTACTCCTAATTCTCCAAAAAAGAGACAAACTAGCCATCACAAGACATTTTTTGTATTTGAAAAATGTTATTTCAACTTTTTATATTTTTTTACATATTTTTCACATTTTGATGGTTTATGGAATGCATTACTTACGTTACTTGAGAGATTATTATATTACCATTTGATAGGATTAAATTTTTACTATTAAAAAAATTAAAACTAAATTAAAAAAGTGCTGCAAATATTAAGTTCTTGATCCAATATTTAAGTTCTAAATGCAAAAAAATAAAGAACAGGTAAGTTTCAAATTATTATTAAAAAGTAATATAAAATTTTACAACAGAATTGAATTATTACCAATAAATTTCATTTTTGATACAGACAACAGCATATATAGAAAAGAGATTTAAACATTTCATGATGAACATACAAATTGTGTAATCTTAAGAGTGCTTTATTAATTATGCTAATGATATAGATATTAAACACTAATTGAAAATATTACAAACAAAATTTTTTAAAATATACTTCCATATTGATGATCAAACTACTTTTATAATAAGGAACTACATGTAAGATTTTATATCTCACATAACTTTCTATCTTGTAAGAAATAAAAATTTTTATCATTTACAGAATATAAATAATTATACCAAATAATTAAAAAATTGTAGAAAAATGGTTTTCTTGAATAAAATTGTAAAGCAAGAATATTTCGTTCGAACAGTCATAAATAAAAGTTTGAAGATATAAAATAAATGAGCAATCAAATGTCCTTAAATTACATCATAATGAATAAAAATATATAAATGTAATGATAATAATCCAAGTTAATGATTTAGAGCATGCATTTACACGAATGGCACATTTTTAATGCAGGAATGATAGATCATTATGTCTTTGATACCCAATGACCCAGGATTTTCGAGGCCTGCTATCCAGAGTCTACTACTATTAATCATTTACAGACAAACAGTGTATGGGTATGCAACTACAGCAAGTGACGACTATTTATGAATCCATGTCCCATATTAGAGATATAAAGAATAGCAGGGTCCAGATAATTTAGCACACATTATATAAACTTCACCTTAAAAAAAAAAAAAAAAAAAAAAATGAGCATCTCATTGATATTCAGCTTTTAATGGCATTGTTTTAATCTTTTTTAGTATTTAAAAAACCAAAATTAGACCTATGCATGAAAGCAAAGAACTGAGTGTTTAAACAAATTTTATCTTGCTTATAAGGAATGATATGAGTGAGGCATCACCATTCAAATTCATGCTGTTTAGCTGAATCTTTTCAAAGTAGCTGTAACTCTGCAATGGACCTTCTCAAAATGCATGTTTTCTTTCTATAGATCACTTAATATGTAGGAAAGATTCATAAAATGCGTAGGATTTTTATTTGTCCTGTTTGATTACATTTTCAGTTTTTTCTTTTGCTTTAAAGTATTATATTTTTCTACACTTTGAATTTCTAATGAAATATTCTTAGTCTGTACCTCATTCTGATAAAATCAAAGAAACAATACGGGATAGATTTATAGTATAATGTATTTTGGCAGAATAGACATCAAAAGCCTAACAAAGGAAGCTTAACTTTTCTCAATAAACAGATATTTTTAAATGTTATACTATTCCAGATATTTCTCAACAAAACAGAAACCCTCATACCTATTAGAAAGCAATAAATAATTCACATTTTCAATGAGTCTTTATTCATAATATATATAGTAAATTACCTTAATGATATCCTCTCTTTCAGTACAAGCATTATTATCAAAACACCATCCACATGCAAGATTTGCCTGGCAACTCTCCATATGCTTATGCCTGAAAATAATTAAATTTGTCAAAATATTTTCGAGGGAAAAAAATCAAGTCTGAATTACTCTATTTAAAGAAAATTTTAATCAATATTTTTAGATGTGTTAGAGATGTCAAAGTGGAACAGGAGGGTTAGGGTATTTCAACATCACTAAATAAGATACAATAACTGAATATAACATATATAATGATATTTAGCTAAAATTTACGTGGATCTATTATTAATACGAGACTGCATAAATTCATGGAACTTTCTTAATATTTTTGAATCACTCCTTTGGCTAAAATCTGATATAATTTATGAATTCCATTAATCCCACCATTTATAACATACACATAATTTAATAATATGGAATTTAATTTAATTTTAATGCTAAAGATTATTGTAAACCATTTTCTGCTGCCTTCTTTCTCATCCCAAATCTTTTCACTCAGCTGAATAACAGTAATCAAAGCTTCTTTTTATTCTTTGTGTTGTGCCATAAAGGTTAGTTTTTCAAAATTTTTTCTTACTCAGGAAGTCAAGTAGTTGGATACTATTGGTATTGACATAATTTTTCTTTCTTCTGTCAAAGGAACAATCATAAAATATTTTTCTCAACATCCTACAGAATACTGTCTCATTAAATGTGATGACAATAATCCTGTTACCCTATTTTCTCCTATCTCCTTTTCTAAATTATAAAATTATCTGCATTCTCCAGAAGTTTAACTTTTAAAGTTATTTTCTCTCTTATTATTCAATCTTTGAAGACTATTTAGAATTTTAATTTTCGGTGAATTTATGAATTTATATTAAAATTATATATAATTTTAATTTTCTTACCAGTATGTTTAATACACATCTGGAAAACTAGCCAAGACTTCAAATTCCTTATTAAAAAAGTCAAAAAGGGAAAAATAAATAAATCTTTCCTTGTTAATCATTGTAAGTCTGTTAATTATTCTACATTTTTTAAAATTATTATAAAAAAAAAAAGCTTTAAAAGTTGATGATTCTTGTAACTTTCCATATTCATAAAATTTACCAACTTTAGTTAATGATATTAAGTTCAATAAACTTTTTCTAACGAAATTTTTTATATCATAAACTTATAGTTTTTATTCTGGTTTCTATTTTGCTCAATAGACACAATTATGTTTTTTGTTTCCCTTTTTTCATTATTTACTTCACCTACCGAAATAGTATATATTTTACAGCCCACACTTCTCTCTTTTAAAACTGATATTTTTTCTATGAAACCAAAATAACATGATTTTCATTTAATTTTATATTTAATATTTATTTGTTGAGCTTATAAATATTTCTTTTAAAACTTGCTATAAAATTTATAATAAACAAAAGATGTAAAAATTCCAAAATAAAACTTCAAAGAAGCATATTTTATTAAACTTACACTGAGGATAGTAAAACAATTATAATAAACATCAATGCCTTAGTAAACTTTTCTTATATGGATTAGAAGAATCAAATTACACAACATAAATTATGATGATACACTTTAATGATAAAGATAAAATTTACCTTGAACAAGAGCTCACTAAAAGTTGATCAGAAACTATTGGTAAAGGTAGAACATATGCAAGCAAATGAGATCGCATTAAACCACTGTATCCACCAAATATTATGAGAGTATGATCACGACGAACACCCATTGCATGAGAAAATACACCCTGACTTATTGGATTTGGAATGCCTATAAAAAAAATAACAAGAATTTGGTTTGATGCTTAAGATTAGAAAAGCAGCTACGACTGATAAAACTTATGTAACAATAGAAATTTTTGATTTTCGAACTCTTTAAAGCATATTTTAACATTTTAAAATGAAAAATGTAAAACAAGACAAAAATAAAATAGCACACATAAAACTAATTATTATTCACAGGAGGGGGAAAAAAGGAGCAACGAACAAAGAAAAAAATCTGAACTAGAGGTGAAATGTACAAGGATTTGTCATTCACATATATGCATATTACTTTTTAAATAAGGCACATTAGTGATACGATTCCGATTTGAAATTTCAAGGACATGCAGGCTTGCAGCATTCTTTCCACAGAATTGAATGCCAACTGCATTTATGCCATCAATCTGGATGCTTCATAATGTGAGATAAAATGTTTACAGAAATTAATCACCCCAGCAAATGTCAAATAGGATCAGTCATCTAGTTCTTAACAGCAAGAAATATGAAAGCTGAGGATATTCACCAACAGGTATGTGAAGTATACAGTGCCAGTACAATAGGAGGTGGCAAAGGGTGAAAATGAATGAGGTTATCAAGGAAGATCAAGAAAATGGCCATAATGAATCACATTCTTATCAGCCATTTGTAATAACTGAAGATTTGGTGAAGGCACTTGAGATCGAAAATCACACAAAGATTCTACATCCAAATTTTCATCAGAACAGCCAGAAATTTCAAGGTCAGTTTTGCTTAACAATGCCTATCATCATAGGGGGCAGAGACAGGATTCTGCCCTCTATGATGGTAGCCAAAGAATAGAATATCCCAAAACTCATGACACCACTGAAAACTTAATAATAATCTCCGGTTACATGAACTGATGTACTTCCTATTAACTCATCACCTTCACAGATGACACACCCAGTTGAAAAATTATAGATAACACATCATGATTAGAACAACCAAGATCACTTATTGTGCTGCAGGAATCACTATATTAAAAAATGTAACAGGTCTGAGTTGTATTTGAATGCCTTACCCAACATGATAACCAAAAAAATTCATGCTATTTGTAACCATCAAAAAAGACAGACATATAATGCATAGTAGTTGGCATTAGATCTTGAAATAATCTCCATTAGCATGCATTATCCTTTGGCAATGTTCCTGTGGTTGTACAATGCCCTGACAATAAAACGGGATGAAGGGTTCTTGGGCACAAAGAAGTCAGTGGTTGAATGCCACAGGTCTGTCTCCCTGTCGAAGGATTTTCCACTGAAGTAACTGGTTAATTGTCCAAGGAATGAAACAGGTGGCAGGGTACTATGTTAGTCAAGCATATGTTCTCCCCGCCAAATCACTAAATACTATCCCTGGTTGTTCTAGTCCATGTACTACCATTGTCATGGAAGTACAGCAGAAATAAATGCTGCTTGCAATAAATGAATGCTGGCTCCTTCTGCTGCTATATACTATATATATATATTTCTTCGAGTTGGAGAGGAGGGAGGAAATTATCTTTAAGTAATGGCGAAAGTGGTACATGGAGAAAAAGCGTTTGAGAACCACTGCTGTAGAGCCATTGTATTTATTCTGGAGCAAGAAACAGGACAATGCTGAATTTCCCTAGCCCAGATTCATATTCCCGACTAGCCGGCTAGTCAGACGTGCTTACAATAATACCATGAAGTCACGAGAGAAGAAAGGAGAAAACTCCTTATATATGTATATACATGTGGGAAATTAGAACCGCCACGAAGGTGACGTCATCTGCCGCCAGCCCAGCGCAAAACAGCTCAGACGAGTACCAGAGGTAGTGTGGAGCAGACGAGTTCCAAACGTGGAAGAGAACAGACGTGTTCTCTGTAAGCTGACGTTGACTTGCCTTCCAGGACGTTTGAGGAGGGATGATGTCCCAGTGGTGTTATAGAATCCACCAGCATTTGTGAATAATTTATTTAATAAATTAACAAAGTATATTAGAAAACTAACAATTTCAACAATAGTAGATAATAGAAAAAATGACAGTTCATGATATTACTTTATGGAATACTGTATGATACCAATATGAATCATAAACCATAATGCAAATGCCTGAAGCTTGATAAAATTCCTAGATTTTTTATCTAATATTAAGTGGTGGGAATTTTGCTTACAAATATACACTTTAAATTTCTTGAGAGGTGTTATGGAGAATTTTTTGGCAGGACAACAGAACTGATAATTATATGCATTTATTTTTTTTTTTTCCTCCCAGATAATGCATTTCATTAAATTCATTAAAAACCCTGAATAAGTGTACGAATAAGCATTTAAATAAAATGAATGTAAGATGAAGCAGTTACGATTATTAACAAAAAGACTCAAATGCTTTGCCTTATACTCGCATTTAATAATAAAATAAGATTGCCACATTTGATCAACACTGTAATTTGAAAATGTAGAAAGATTACAGAACCATTACATAATCTACATATTTAAAATACATGTACCTAAATACTAATAAATCTTAACATAAAAGAAAATTAACCTGGAACATACCAATAAAATCTTTCCTAATGTTAGAAACATCAACCCATTTCTGACATCTCAAGTGATATAGATGTGTTTCATTGTCATAACATATTTCTTCTTCCACATGTTTATGTGTGTATCCTCCATAAATAATCATATAATCACCAACAATAGCAGCAGAATGGAAGGCTCGCTCTAAAGGTGTGAACTTATTTTTGTGGTGCTGAATCTTCACCCAAAATTTTTTCTCCACATGGAAAGCGTGAATGTGATTGCTAAGTTTACTTAAATGTGAGAATTCAGCTGTGATGCCACCAAACACAAATATTGTTTTTGTCTGTTGATGATAGAGTGCACTATGTCCGACTAAGCGATGAAGACTCTCCTTACCACCATACGTATCTACAACCTGCCATTCACTCATAACTTCAATGTTAATTTTGTACATTTTAGATGAAAAGATTCCATCAAACAGATTACCTCCAATAACATACAGCCAATTGGAATCAACCAATGTAAGTGAATGCTTGGTCATTGGAGGTGGAAAAAAAGTACTTTTAGGAGAAATGAGACTCCATTTCCAAGTAAGTACATTCAGAATCCACAATTCATTAGAAAGAGTTCCATTTTCTAATTCACCTCCAAAGATGATAATGTTATGATGATAGGAAACAGCTGCATGACCAAAACGAGCACTTGGAGAAACATCTGGTGTTATATTATGCCACTGATTAGTTTCAAAAGAAAACATTACAGTATCTCCCAGAACTTTACGAAAAGTATAACCACCAAATACATAAAAACTATCAGTCTGTTGTACATATGTGCCTGTGTGACCTGCTCTTGCTTGAACACCATCAGAAGCTATCAAATGCCATGTGTTACCACCAATCTTATTGGAATCAGGCAAACTGCAATCCATTCCTGCATATCCAGGTGTACATTTGCACTTAGAGGAATAAGATCCGTTAGTATCACATTTTCCTCTTCCCTCTCCATAACCACATGCAGCTGGACAAAGATTGTGTTCACAAGCATCACCTGACCATAATGGGTCACAAGAACAATGATGGTCCAGACACAGACCTCTATTGCTACAGTTAAGTGGGCAAGCAGTCACACTGAAGATAGCTTCAAAACCACCCCTCACATAGTTTGTATCACTGTATAACAATATCAGCATCTGAAAAATATAATGAAAAGATTTGGTATAAATCATTCAATGTAAGAAAAAAAGAAGTTTTTTTATTATTAAAGAAAATTTTATAAAATTCATCAAAAATTATTAAATGCAGATTACAGGATGCCTGAAAATTTATATGTTCCAAGCTACCTACATATGCAAATATTGAACAGAAAGCTATGAAATTTTGAGTTTGTTAATGGTGAAAGAAATCAAGGGAAAATAAAAAAATAGTTTCAGATTCCATGACTGGAAGGCTCTTCCTAATACAATATACAATTCATATGTTAATTTTTTCAATCACATGAAATTAAGAGACGACTGATAAAGTTGCTTATTTAAACACCTTCAGAAGAACTATTTCCACTAACTTTTCATCACCATGGTGCTGAGCTTACACACCGTACTTTAATAGTGAAAATCTTTTACTGTAATAGTAATTCTACACTAAGAGCTTTGCGAACGATATCAGTTTTTTAAGGTGCAATCATTTCTAATAGTTTATTTAAAATTATTGCAAAATTCAGAGAATTAAGACTTGTCCTTTCAGCCTGGAAGCACATTAACAGACAATGATCTAATAATAGAAATTGAAGAAAAAGGGTGTCAAAATCTATGGCTGCCACTTGTCTAGCACATCACACAAACATCTGATCTGATAGTTGCCACAAATGACAAGATTATCTCGAAACATCCCATGTTATTATATATATAAATTTTCACTTATGCAGCAGGTCCTTATCTACTGATCTAGTTATACATCAGATTTTCTCGCTATAGTTCCTTCATAACTGTGAGGCTGACAGTGAATGGCAATAGAACATTCTGAGGATGAATGAGGCACATTTTCATTTGGATGGTACAAATAAAATACATAACTGTGGCATCTACACTGCAGAAAGTCTATCAAATACTTTAAATTCTTCTAAATTTACTTAGAATAACAGCATAGTGCTATTTCGCTGCATATTTTATTCAACATTTTTCTTTGCAAAGATCACTTCTAAAGTCATAGGACATGTTCTGTCACTGAGCAGTAATATGCATTATTGCTGAAGGATTGTATTATTTCGGCAGAGCTGTTTATATATCATCAGTGTAGCACTATTGTACATGAAGACTGCAAGCCATGCATGATAGCACTCCTTCCTCTACTAACTAGTTGCATTAAATACCCATTCAGACAAAAAAGAATCATCAATAAACACTTTGCTAATGTTTGACTTGTTCAATTCTCATACCTGAATCTGCGTCTTTTTTGGGGGGGGGAATTGTCTCAAAGACCTGACATGCCATGGAAATGAAACATTTTTGCTAGATTCAGAGGAAAGCATATCTCATCACTCACACAATATTTCAACCAATGCCCTACACCCTAATGAGAACATGCTATTTTAAGATTTCAGATAGTAGCTGACAATGGTGGGCATCATTTTAAATATGTTTTATCTGTGTTCCGTACTTGTAACTTCATCGTTTGGCTGACGGAGCACTTTCCCATCGTATTTTTGTTGTGCATTTCTCATATTAATCTGTAAAATCTGGCAACTGGAAATAATGTTTAGTCTCTACTAATTGGCAACTAGTATATTCCACTGTGCAGCAGAAGAACGCTGACTCGCAATCTACTCGCTGTTGTAACTGTTCCTACTCTGTAATAATAAATAATTAAATGATATCATTGGTAACGCATTTCTTACTACGCTGAACTACGCACGCTACCTATGAACATTTTTTGGTCCGCCGATCCACAGAAGAACCTAAACCTATGGATTAAACGCTATCGGTTTGCAACCAAAAGTAAACGATGGCCATGGATATCGCAACATTAAACCGCAAACGCGGAAACATCAAAGGACAATTAACAAGGATTTCAAATGCTATAACAGCCACAGAAAAGCAAAATGAACTGGATATCGCGCAGCTACAAGCTCATTTGGATACTGTGGTAAAAATTCATGAAAAGTTCGAAGTGCTGAAAAACGACTACTACAGAATACTCACGGATGATGAGTTTGAAGAAGCGGAAGCTTTGCTGTCTGAAGTGGATCAGGATATTCAAAAATTAAAGGGAAGTCTAAAAACCTCTATTAATAAACTTAAAAACAAAAGTTATGAATCTGTAACAAATCAAAATAGTGACAGCCCTACACATGAAAGTTATTCTGTATGTAAAGATCAATTTAAAAAGGCTTTAGTAAAACTGCCAAAAATTCCTCTTCCAAATTTTAGCGGAAAATTTGAAGAATGGAATTTGTTTAAGACTCAATTTAATAGTTTAATTAAAGAAAATCCAGAACTTTCCGAAAATGAAAAGCTCCATTACTTACGCGGGGCTTTGAAAGGAGAAGCCAAATCATTAGAAACATCAGACGATAACTTTTCTTCATTTTTTAAAGCTTTAAAACAAAGATGCAAGAATAAAAGAATAATTGTAGACTGTCATATTAAAAACATTCTAAATACTCCATCAATAAAACATGAATCGGCTAAAGAGCTTCACATAATGTTAGACAACATTAAGAAAAACCTTAGATAGTTAAAAATCTTAGATTTCGCAAGAGAAAAACTATCAAATGTTCTATTATTAAATGTTATTCTTGACAAATTAGATCGCGAAACCCGAAAACAGTATCAGCTAACACTAAAAGATAATGAAGTACCAGATTTTGATACATTTTTGGAATTCTTAGATAGAAGATGTCAAATTTTAAATAGCATCAGTGCTAACATTCCATCTAAATTTAATTCGGAACGATCAAAATCTCTTTTGGTTAAATCTAATAAATCACCTAAATTGTGTATCGCTTGTAAATTGCAACCGCATGCATTGCATCACTGCAATAAATTTAAACAAATGAAATTATCTGAACGAGTGAGTTTGGTCAAAAAACATCGGCTTTGCTATAACTGTCTTAGTGAATTTCATTTATTATCTCAGTGTAAATTGAACAGTGTTTGTTATATTTGTAAGAAAAAATCCGATCATCATATGTTGCTACATGCATAATCGGCGCTGCTGACGAATTCCAGTGCTCATGGTGTAGACATCACGGGAATGTTAGAGCTTCAGAAACCAAATCAACAAAAGATAAATTCGCCAAAGTCAACTGATTTGCATCCGCCAGAAAATGCTCATATATCTTTCTTCTCAAATGGAAATAATAAAAGTGTTTTGATAAATACTATAATAATTTATGTCAGAAATTCAGCTGGTGAAAGCAAATCCTTGAGGGTGATCTTAGATTCGGCCTCTGAAAGTTCATTTATGACTACGAGAGCAGCCGATGCATGAGGTTTGAAGAAAGAAAAAATAAATTTTCCGATAAGTGGATTAAATGACACATCGCTAAACACTACGAAAAAAGTTTCAGCTTATTTATCGAATGAAAGCAATGATTCACATTGGGAAACTGAGTTACTGATTGTGCCTAACATAACTAATTTCACACCCTCCAAAAGAATTAATGTTTCAAATTTGTGCATTCCACGGAAAATCAAACTTGCTGACCCATTATTTTTCGTTCCTCAAAAGGTCGGCATTCTCTTGGGTGCTCAATTTTGAGAGATGATAAAATAAAATTGGGAGACAATTTGTTCTTGCAATCACGCTGTTTTGGCTATCTTGTTTCGGGTAGTATTTAAGACAATAATTTGTGTTATACACCAAAACACTGTTTCTTGTCTAAAAATTTAGAAACTCTCAACAAAACCCTCACGAAATTCTGGGAAATAGAAGAAGTAGAACCACGCAAAATTTGTAATGACGAATTAAATTACTTGCAATGAACACTTCGCAAAAACACTTTATAGGAAACCAGACGGTAGATACGTGGTTGAAATGCCATTACAACCAGAATCTTCGGAAACAATGTTAAGAAATTCTAAAGAAACTGCATTGAAAAGACTAGATCAGTTGTGGACACGCTTCAAATGTGATCCTATCTTGAAAACATTTTACGTAAATTTTCTTAATGAATATGAAAATTTGAATCATATGGAGGAGGTGAAAGAAGATACACTTTTAGATGAAGGGTATTATCTACCACAGCACGGTGTATTGCGCCCCACCAGCAAAACAACTAAACTATGCGTGGTCTTCAATGCGACTTCGAAAACGGCAAGCATAAACTACGCGTGGTCTTCAATGCGACTTCGAAAACGGCAAGCGGGCATTCCTTAAATGATTTATTTTGCAAAGGAGGAGTGCTTCAAGAAGACCTCTTCTCGATTCTAATTAGACTTAGAAAACACATTTTCGCCTTTACTGCTGACATCAAACAGATGTTCAGAATGATTGAAGTTAATCCTTCGCAAACTAAGCTTCAAAAAATCTTATGGAAAGACAGCAAATTCGTGCCGATTAAGGCTTACCAATTACGAACTGTAACGTATGGGACCGCGTCCGCCCCATATTTAGCCACTAAGGTTTTACAACAAATTGCCTTAGATGAGGGAAAGGACTTTCCCTTAACTTCAAAAGTAGTTCTTCAGGATTTCTACATGGACGATTGCCTTTCTGGTTCCTCAGAATTCAACGAGTTAGAAAAACTTATGTGAGAATTAAAACAGCTTCTCCAAAGGGGAGGAATGACTTTGCACAAGTGGTGCAGTAATAAGGCACCGTCCACTGAACTGCAAGAGTTCAAGCTTGATCGAAATTCGGAAGAAATAATAGTTAAAATGCTAGGAATATTTTGGAATAGTTTAAGTGACTCCTTTATGTATAAAGTAAGCATAAGTACTAATCCTATCTTCCCCAACAGAGATGTACTATCTCAAATAGCATGCATATATGATCCACTCGGACTCTTGGGTCCTGTTATTGCTAAGGCAAAAATCTTTATGCAGCAGTTATAGTTACTTAAGCTAGATTGGAACGAAACACTACCTCCAAATATTGCTGAACAATGGGAAAACTTCATTAGAACACTACCACACTTGGAATACATTCATGTGCCAAGATGTTTTTTAAAAACCGATACCAAGTTGGTAGTACTTCAAGGTTTCTCAGACGCATCTTCAAAGGCTTACGGCACAGTGATATACATCCAAACTGTGTCCAGCACTAGTGAAGTAAACCATACACTTCTTTACAGCAAATCACGCGTTGCCCCTACAAAATTCGTTACAATTCCATGTCTAGAACTTTCTGCATGCCTTCTTCTCGCAAAACTAACGGAAAGGGTCCTAACAGCTGTTAAACTTCAAACAGACTCTGTAAAATTGTACTCTGATTCTACAGTAGCCCTAGCATGGATCAAGACTCCTTCAAATCTGCTTAAGACATTTGTAGGCAACCGAGTATCACAAATCCAGCAGATATCTAAGGACTTCGAACGGCATCATATTCCTTCAGAGTTCAACCCAGCAGACTTGATCTCCAGAGGACTGGACGTTAAAGCACTTGCTGCTAGTGAACTATGGTGGAAAGGACCAGACTTTTCAAAATTAAATTCAGCTATTCCTCAGACTTTGCAAAACGCCAGTAGTTCAACTGACAAACTTTATACTGATGAACTCAAGACTGTTTCCAAAGTGACATTAAGTTTAAATAATGACTCTTTTTTTGACAGCTTACTTAATATCAGTAACAATTTTCATAAACTAATTAGAATTTTAGCTTTATTTTTAGATTTTGCAGAAGGTGCAAATCTATTAAAACGCATACAGGAGAACTCACATGCAAAGAATATGAAGGAGCAGAAAATTATCTGCTAAAACACATACAGGTAAAGTATTTTCCTGCGAAGATATCAGCTTTAGAAAGGGGATCTTCAGTTCCACCTATGAGTAAGCTTAAATTTTTGAATCCCTTTTTAGATCCATTCAGTGGATTAATAAGAGTTGGTGGTGGACTTTCATATTCAGATTTAAACTTCAATCGTAAACATCCGGTTATTCTGCCAGCTGGAAATAAACTAGTAATTCTAATATTTCAATACTATCACAAGCGAGATTTTTACGTAGGCCCTCAAGCCCTACTAAATACTATTTGTTTTAAATATTGGCCACTTGATGGCAGAAGTACGGCACGAAAGGTCGTCCATGAGTGTGTGGAATGCTTCAAGAATAAACCACTTGTTGCAACCCAGATTATGGGAGACCTTCCCTCAGAACGAGTTACGCCTAGTTCCCCATTTTTAAATGTAGGAATAGATTTATGTGGGCCCTTTCAAATTAAATGCAAAGGCCAGAGAAAGGGTACCTTTCAAAAAATCTATGTTGCTATATTTGTATGTATGGCGACTAAAGCTGTTCACATGGAATTTGTGTCAGATCTTACTTCAGAAGCTCTAATTGCTGCCTTAAAGAGATTTTTTGCAACGACGCGGCAAGAGTTCAATAATTTTTAGTGATAACGCAACCAACTTCACTGGAGCTTCTGCAGAGTTAAAGCGTTTGCATAAATTAATGTTAAACAGTGAAGACATTTCGAGCCTGTTAGCCTCAGAAGGTATCAGGTGGAAATTTTTGCCTCCTAGGGCACCCAATTTCGGCGGCCTTTGGGAGGCGGATGTAAAGGCCTTCAAGTACCATCTAAAGAGAGTGGTAGGTTCCACTAAGCTAACTCTAGAAGAATTTCTAACAGTAATGGTTCAAATCGAGGGCACCCTCAATTCGCGGCCGCTCTCACCCTTATCTACTGACACAGATGATTTTCAAGCATTAACTCCTGGACATTTTCTGATAAGGAAACCAATAAATGCCATCCCAGAACCAAATTTAATTGACAAAAGAGATAATCTTCTAAATAGGTGGCAGAGGACTAAAAAATTAGTTCAAAACATCTCGAAATGCTGGCAAAATAGCTATCTAAGCCATCTGCAACAGCACTCTAAGTGGGTGCTTAAAAAGCCAAATATAACTCCTGGCATGCTAATTTTATTAAAGGACTCTCAACTCCCCATTTGCAATTGGTCTTTGGGTCGAATTATTAAAGTAATACCAGGCTCTGACAGAAATGTCAGAGTTGTAGACGTACGCACACCAAAGGGTGTTTTTAGAAGAGCAATTTCAAAAATTTTTATTTTACTCATTATGGATAACTATATCTCTACTGTTGGATAATTTATTTATTCTCATTGATTTCTTAATTAGTATATTTGTTGTATGTTATGTTATTATAAATTTGTATTCATACTTTGTTTCTTTAATTTTGAAATAATGTAATATTTCAACGCCGGGCAGGATGTTCCGTACTTGTAACTTCATCGTTTGGCTGATGGAGCACTTTCCCATTGCATTTTTGTTGTTGTGCATTTCTCATATTAATATGTAAAATATGGCAACTGGAAAGTAATGTTTAGTCTCTGCTAATTGGCAACTAGTATATTCCACTGTGCAGCAGAAGAACGCTGACTCACAATCTACTCGCTGTTGTAACTGTTCCTACGCTGTAATAATAAATAATTAAATGATATCATTGGTAAAGCATTTCTTAATACCCTGAACTACGCACAGTCTGTTTCCCTCAATTTCTTAATAACTTCAATAATAAAATTTCATAACCTTCTTACGAATAAGTACTTATACTTCTTATGAATACTTGAACTTTAACCATAGACACACTATATATCATTATTCCATGCTAAACATTTTGGTATACGATAAAAATACAAGATGCTAAATGGGCAGGATAGTCTTACTAATAAATCTATTTTCTAATGTTTGTTAAAAAGGTCATAAACAACAAAATAAAATGCAATTAAGTAAAAATGTCCTAAAGTGAAAATAAATATAAAATGTAGATTTTATGTTTGGATAAAATAAAATAAGATTACTAAAAAATTAGAAGTTTAAAATAGAATATCATGATATGAATACATATATGTGGACTGAGCCGGATTTCTGGATTATGGCTCGACTTGAAGGCTGTTTTGCTTAGAATGGATAACTTCAGAGAAGACAAGTTTGCATTTAATTTACACAAGAGGAAAATAATGAAAATCTTATACAATCAAACTGCCCAACTGCCAGAAACAGATTTCAGAACAAATAACAGTATTCCTCAGCTTTATTCACTTGGCATATAAATATATGACTATGCAGAAACAATCATTACATATAAATACGGAACCATATAAATGCAGCAAAATTTTAAGAAAAGGAAAGAATCAAAAGCTATTCAATAATAGTGATAACAAAAGCTGTATAAAAGCAAAACAAAAAGGACAATTATATATATATATATATATTAACAAAATATGATGCTCAGATATAAGTTTTGGTACCTTTCTGGTTATTTGCATTTCCCCAGACAAAAATATTACAAAAAAGGTATGAGACAAAGTGGTATGTTCCATAAATAATTATGCAGCAGTTCACAGTGGCACAAAAAAGAACATAGTACATATCGATTTTGGCTAGTGTGTAATGCCAAATTGCATAGATGACAAGTTTGTGTAATTCTGACTTTTTTCTTAAGTGAAAAAAGACTTTGGTGCGCATAAAGGAAATAATAATAATAATAATAATAATAATAATAAAAGAGCGAGAGAGAGTATTTTATCACCAATGGTACTTGCTTTTCTAATTTTATTAACTGACTGCTCATGTATGACATTATTAGTGTACTGCCATTTTGCAAATGATGGTTACCTATTGCACATCAGCTTGACAAAAAATAGTCGGGAATAAGTTCAGACTTTTCGGTGGAGGTACCGATAATCAGAAAGAACATAACTGAAAATTTCTTTAAAAACTTAAATAAAAGTTTGTATATAACTCTCTGATACATCTAAGGATAAAAAAAAATTCTGTCTTATGCATCAAAATTATTGTTTTGTCACCAACTCAAAAACATTTTGCAAACATTAAAATGAAAATACATTTCCAAGCCACTGTGCCAAAGACAATCATTTTTAAAATGGTGGCGCATTAAAAATTCTATAAAGGAGCAATCAATTAATAAAATTAAAAGGACAGAAACACCAATAATAAAATAAATCAACATTTTTTTTTTTTTTTGAAAATCCTTCTGTATTTTTTTCCCGCTGTTTCCTGAGTACAGTTTCAGTGTTGTGCACTCCCCAATGGTAAATGAAGCTAATAGCTGTTGTAAAAGAGCTAAGGCTATCTGCGAACCAATTTCCAATACACATTCTAACACTTTAATTGCAATTTTTTACTTTGTATTTATATCAAATACTGCCATTTATGAAGCATAATTTCATAGATGTGAATTTCTGCATTCTCTATTACTGGGTAAAACATGTTTCTACAAAAAAGCATCTCTTTTTCATTAGCTGGCAAACTCCACAGTCCAATTATGATTTATTATGGGAAAACATACATATTCAATGCAAAACAAAGTACTAATAAGAAAAAAAAAAGGTTAAATTTCAAAAGTGCAAATTCACATATAGTTAAACAGATGTGTGTTACACACATACCTGGGTTGCCACATAAATACAGTTAATCGACATCATGAGCTACCAAATAACTATTTTGGTGACTATACCTATTTTGGTTACCTCATACTTTTTGCAACTTTTTGATTAGGGTGTGGATAATCAAAAAATACCAAAGTAGTATAATGATTAGACTGGATTAAGAACAACTAGCCTGTGTAAATCAGCAGCTAGATGATATATAACCATTATACACACTGGCTGTCACCAACAGTAAACTATCTGAGCTACGAAGATAATGTCAGATTAGATAGAAATTTAGACTTAACCAGTTCACAAAATAAGAAAGATACTTACTGATCCATGATTAGCTGTCACCGAAGGTGGAGTTGTATTGCCACTGAAGCTTCCCAAAAGAGAGCTAGAATATGACTCCCCATTGTAGACAAATACATGGTCGTAAGAACATTCAGTATCCATTTTTGTAAATGAAAGTGTAATGAACGAGTTTTTATCAGATGCTAGAAATATTAAAATAAAAAAGTTCAGTCAGTTTTAGCAAGCACTAAAAATCAGAATGCATTTTAGAACTACTTTTAGTTACTAAAAAAAGGCGACAACTCAGATTCGATAAAAAACTGCAAATTATTTATTAATACATTTTTATATACATTATACATTACAACATACAAAAATATATGACATTCACCAGCCAAGTAAATTTATTTTGAGTTTTCATCAGTCTGAATCAAATAAAGTCCGGAAAAATTGCAACTGAATCTGGATTAAAGAAACAGCAATAAAATTTGTTAAACAGAGAGTAACAAAAACAGAAATTTAAATATAAAATGACATATAAAAGTTAGCATTTACCTCAATTTAACAAATAGATAAAAGAAAACAAAATTTATTATTAATTTTTTTTAAATATTTATTTTACAAAATTTGCCATTGTTCAGATAATAAGCCCTACATTTAAAGTTTGCATTTGTTTAAAAAATTTTACTTTCTGAACTTAATTATCCACTTTTTTTTAAGGAACTTTTCAAATATTTAAAAAAATAATATAAAATTTAAATATTCCTTTTTCTATCTTACATTTCACAATGTGCTTTACTTTTATTGTCATTTACATGAATTTATTTTTTTACTTAGTCAAACTAACCAGCCAACTGCATGATTATTAGATTATCTGACTTTGGGTACCATGAAAATGTCCTGATATGCTAAGGGCATTAGGCACTGAGAAAAAGAATGGAATGTATTGCTTCAGAAAATTTAAATGATACACGCAATGAACATATAATAACAGGCTTATATACAGAATGCATTGTTTTTTAATAAATATAAGTTTATTTACATGTTTTGCATATTCAACTAATTAAATAACACTTTAGAAATATAACATGCCATTCTTTTATGTTATTTTAAATTAAACAAAAAATTAAAAACACATAAATATGCTTAAAAAAAGCTTTAGTTTTACTCAAACAAAAAGAAGTGCAAGAATAAATATAATTTTAATGTACTTAAATTATTACTAATTCAAAAACAATTTCTACATTTTCAATATACCTTTGATAAGCCATTCACAATGTGAATCCTTTGGATAATCTTTGTTTCCACTTGAAATGACTCCATAAGAAGAGGTAAGAACTTTTCGCTCTCTATCACAACTGAAAGAATGGGGATTTAGTCCTGGATCTAATGCTGGGACAACCAAGGTTAAACACACAAGGAAAAATGCATACACAAATTGCAGAAACTTTTCTGTCATAGTGAAATAAATTTAGATTTGGTGGGGAATTGAGCTGACAGTAGCCCACCAAAACAAAGGAAAGAACGCTGGAGGAATGAAAACATCTTGCTTATATTAGTCCTTCATGTTGGACTCAGCAAATCCATCATAACAGCTTATGCAATCCTATAAAAGAAATAAACAGCTAGTAATTAGGCTGGCTAACAAATAGTAATAAATATAATATTTAATTTAAGCAAATTAACACACAGAGAAATAATTTTTTTACAAAATAAGATTTATTTCAGATATGGAACACTTAAGAAGCAATGCAAACAGAAACTTGTCATATAACATTTAAAAAAAAAATAATAAAAGAATAAATAGTATACTGAATTATTTTGAATTAGCAGCACCCATATATTTGGATTATAAAGAATATTGTGATTTGCTGAAGATAGTTACAGAAATTTTAAGAAAATTACCTTACATTATTGCTAATCTATATGGTCTACTTTTCCAGATAAATTTAGATTTCAACCTTCAGTAAGTGGTTCTTTCCTGTGAAACTGTAAGCCAAACTGGCACAAAGGGAGCAAATATTCCTAAAATCTACATTATTTAAACTTTCTAGACATCAAAATTAAAAATGACAAGTATACATATTATATAAAGCAGACAAAATATGTATAGATTAATTTGACCTACCACAATTAGAGAGGTAAAAAGCATACAATGGAAGTTCATAGGTAGTTTCATTATTGGAGATTAAGGCATTGAGAGATATGTGTCACTGGATGCTAGGGCAGTAGGAAAACAAGTACATTAGAAAATGAATCATCTATTACAATTTTATTATCATTTGAATCTATTAGGATGAGTGAATAGGTTACTAATGTCTATGAAGTCTTCAATAATAAAAGAAAACTTTCTTAGCTACTTCATTATAATCTTAGCCTTTACAAATAAAGATTTTTAAATCTATGAAACAGTACACCCTATCTAAGATGTACAATCATAGTACTACATGATTTTGATCTTCTGCTGAGATCACCTCAGAGAAATAGTATTCAAAACTAATATTTGCTTACATTATGATAATACTAGTCATTTATACAGATACTTTTTAATATGACTTTCATGGTTTCAGTCTCAAGCAATTCACACCACTTACATGACTAACTGATTCTGAATATTGATTTAATGCTATTAGATTAGTACAGCTTCTAATATTACTGACGATATAGTTTTGGCGATATGTACAAGCAAATACAAATAATTTTCAGTTATAAATCATTAAAACCCTAAAAGATAAAAAAATTCTTTGCATTTAGTAGCAATATAAAGATGTTGATGATGCACTCAAGGTGTTAATACATTATTATGAATTCAAGCAGTTTTTATATCATTGAAATATGTTTAAAATAAAATGCATCTAGACAACTTAGCAATACAGTACAAAGTCCCAGGTCCAGCATCATTGGGACTTAAGTGATTCTAGAGATTTCTGGATTTTAAGTCATCAGTTTAATATCTAACAAGATGACATGCAGAAGTTATAAAAAAAAAATCCTCATTCGTATTTCTTTAAAGAAATGTTATTTGGCATAAAGAAAGATATATATATATATATTTTTTGAATCACTATCATGTGGAAATGTGACTGAAAGGAGAAATTATAATATTCTTTAAATTCATCATTTCATTAAATGATTGATGATTGAGGTACTGTCATCACAATGTAAGACTTGAGTTGTATCACCTTCATTTAACATTTCTTCTTATATTCCATCAATTGGAAAATTTCTCTTTTACTTGTGATATCCAAAAACCTCCAGATTCATGGCTTGCTTTATTTTCATGAAATTTGGTAGTTGACAATAAAATGTGCTATCATTTTTAAAAATATCTGCAGACATGTTCTCTCAAGATCTTCCAACGTCCCATATTGCAGATTTTATATTCAAATATTTCTAGAATTCTTGTATGGTCTTACTTCAGCATCAGATTCTAAAAGGTTACTTTATATGCATTCCAGTCTATGCAAAATTCTAATATGTACTGCTGAAGATGATAGTACAGTTTTAGGAAATGAGTAAAATGGAAATGTTATCATTTCCTAAAACTATAATTTTGATAAGATTAATTATCATAGACAGAAAAAAATAATAAGATGCTTCATGTAAGAAAGCTATGGGAAGAGCCCAATTTGTTAACTTATGCTCTTAAGAATATAATTCTTTTCTTCTTTCGTCCCCTGCATATCAGAAAAGAAACCCAGGAAGAGAAACATTCCACTCGAAATAATTAAGTCTTGAGGCTTTAATTATCGTTCACGTCAAAGAATGCTAACTCATTCACAGCCACTTAAGGGATGAAAGTGTGGTCATATTTATGACAATACAATGCTGATCAATGTATTGTCATTAGTCATGGTGCGATTTCCTTGCAAGTGTCTGAAAGTGACAAAGAGGAATCTCAGCTGGGACAGAACTTGCTTTTATGGCACACCTGCATTTTCTTGAGTATTATAGTCTCCAGTCTACACTTAGTAATGGGGAAAAAAATGCTAGTGGTCTGGAAATCAAATGATTTTGCATATTGGAGATTCAAATTTCAGACTTTATACTATATTATCTACAATAATCCAAAAAATATATGATGACTTAAACTGGATTCAATTTTATAAAATTTAATGGTATTTTTCCCAGTAAATAGATAGATAACTATTCCCAGTTTAAATATTTAATACTCTCTGATTATGCGCACTCTCATTGTAAGGCCTCGAAAAGTACTGATGAAGCAATGCATTATATGACCAAAAAGCATTTGTGTGCCAATTCAGGTAACACATCAGGATTTGCTCTTTTGGAATTCAATAATCATTTCTTTGATTAGTACGTCTTTTTGCATTCAGTATATTTGTTTTTGTTTTTGTCATAATGAATCATAGTGGAGCTGTGGAGATTGCCCTCTATTATTTTCATTACTTAGTGTGCAACGCTCAGGTGGTACATGATGATGACTTTGTACAATTCTCTCTCTCTTTTTTTTTAAACCAGAAACAGATCTCAAACATTCATTTTGTATTTATTTCTACTGCTATTTAAAAAGATCACAATACATTGAATAAACTGTATAAGTAATGTTTATTAATTTCAATGTTATTTTTTATAGAATTAGAGTAAAATAAATTTCTTATCCTACAAGTGGATAGTTGAATATTCAGCTTAAAATCATGCCAAAATTTAGTATCTGGACAATCTGCAGTGTGTTCTATGTACAGTTGTAAGGAAATTTAATATAAACATAATGAGAAAAAGTTTTGATGAGACTGATAGCAAAAAAGAAGTGTAGTCTAGTTTGCTTATGTCATTAACAAGTCAAGGAATCTCCGGAAGAAATTCCTTTACAACTGCCTTTATAAAAAAAGGAAAGGACCCGTGTTACTCATTAAACTATTGCCTTTTCAGCTTACTTTCCTGTTTGGAAGCTGGGCCAGACAAGTCAAGAGAGCTGAGACTCCAAGAGAAGCTGGCCCAGACAAGTTAGCTGCCTAAGAATACTTGAGGTACTGCCCTTGTGACATAAAAGCATTTAAAAGAAACTGATGTTAGGGAATGAAAAAGAAGACATAGTTCTTGATCTCAATCAACAAAAGTACAAAATACTGCACATGTTCAGAATGATTCTCACAATCAAACTCCGCATGAAGATTTTGAAAGACTCAATTTGAAATTCTTTTCAAGGTTGCCCATCAGTTTCACATTAACATCAGGAACCGTAAATACAGAGAAATACAGTGTACTCGGGATTATATGATTTGCATAATTATCCATGCGTTGTGGTATTGTTAACTGTATTGACAGAGTAGCAAAAGCTTGGTTGAAAGTAAAACCAGAACAATGGTTCAATCCTGGAGAAAGATTCTTCCTGTTAAATAAAAACTGAAGATTTATCTAATTGTGAAAGAGGCAAAGCAATAACTGAAGTTTTATGCCAAAAAATTTAAAAGGCAAAAATTTTCAAAAAGGTTGATCAGGTACATATTAAGGAATGGTTTGGTGGTAATTCGTGTGAGCCAGGCTTTCAGTGCTTGAATGATACGGATATTGTTTCATATGACACAAGAGCAGAAAAGGCAGAGAGTGATATTAAAAATATAAATGAAGATACTGACAATTACATTAGACCCGAGATAACAATGACTTGTATTGAAACTCTGTTGGACTCGTTAACCAAAGGGGATTGGAATACAATGATAAAACTGTACTTAGAGAAACACGCAGTGAAATTCAACAACTACTTAAAAGTTCTCAAAAACAAAGTAACATTACCGACGTTATACAGCAATAAACATATGCAATATGCATGGAAATTGTTAGTTAAATTACGCATTTTTTTTCCAATTATAAATGACTTGTTTCCTTAGCATTAGCATAAATAATTGAGAGTACACTATAGTAAACATTATTTCTGAAGTATAACAATTATAACACATTTTCTACTACTCATACGTCTCTATGATACCAAATAGTAATATTAGTCAGATGTATGGCGGACTCTCAGCCGACTTCAGCTTGGCCACTACTAGAAGTGGTGGTAACTTCATTATGGAGGCACCTAATAGGTGGGCCACCTTTGACAGTTACAACCATGCCTTCTCCAATTATACCTCTACTTATATTTAAAAGCTTTTATTGCTAAAATACACTCACAGATGAATTTCATTTATTTTATGGAAATTCTCAATATCTTATATGTCAAATGAATTAGCATAGAATCATGACAATCTGAACCAAAAAATTGAATGAAATATACGTATGTATATCAATTACTATAAAAAAATTAACCAACTTTTGACCAAATATTGAAATGTACATATATAAATACAAAAGATGTGGAAGATGGATGTAATACGAATATGAACATAAACAGACATTAATTCCATATATGTAAAATTATTAAACTTAAAAAGGATGTCATTTGAAATAATTACGGATGTAATTGAAATAATTAACATGTATTCACACATTTCATAACTTACTTTAATGCTCTTTTTCTGCAGTTATGTCATGTATGATATAACTGATATAAAACCAAAGTCGTCTTATACATGACTAAAAAAAATCACTTCTCAAATACAGTATACAATTTTATACGGACATGTTCGGCTTGGGGGGGGATTATATAGGATACATTTTGCTAACTTGATTATTTCGAAGAGAAATCTATAGATTTTTTTTTTTTTTGCAGACGTGTATACTATACATGACAAAATATTAAATAAGACATTTTGCAATTCTCTTCAAGTTATTACATTATGTATGTATCATTAGAAAGCCCAAATAATTTTTTTTTATTTCAATCTTAATGTTCTCAACACAAAAGATGATAGTGAGTAACTGGTTGGGACATAAGTTTACCTTCTGAGCAATTAACAATAAAAGCTTTAATAAAGTTTCATGCTCCTTTGCATACGAAATTTTCAACTGCATGTATTCTACTGCGTATGCTACAATAATTTCGTTCGCTAGTCTTATTTAATAACTTTGTGCACACCGATGTCCTAAGCAATGACATTTCCAATTCATGACATGAAAACATCAGAAATAATGTAGACAAAACATCCGCGAATATTATTCAACTATGGTACAGACAGACAGACAGCGAAAGTAGACAGATGTCTTGTTTTGCACCTTTTAAGTCTTTGTGCCCGCCATAATCACAAATTAAAAGAGGAATCGGTGGTTATAGTTAGAAATGCAAATTTTACTGCTGTCTCTTATGATCATCTAATAATAATTCACTAGAAATTTTGTTCTTTATTTATACATTTTCGCCTAATATATCAAATATTGCGTTTTATTCCCTTCGTAAAATGAGAGAATTATAATAATAACAATAAATAGTCATTGAATTGGAAAATTGTATTCTTTTTACGAGAGAATTTGGCATCGTTGCTACAGATTGTAAACACCGCTAAAAACGTGTTTTGAGTTCGTTCAGTTTGCTGTTACTGGGTTGCATTTTATTCGTTTCAATTTGGTATGTAATGTTTTTTGTAAAAATGATTGCCATCATTTAACCATGAAACATGAAGTAGAATGTGTTTTCTTTTACGTTAAGATTAATTCTATGTAACATAAAACAGAATGATAACATTGGATTTGTAGAGCACGAGGAAACCAAAAATTTCATTGTTGTTGTTTTTCTATTTGATTTTGCATCTTAAGTGAAAATTTCATAGCAGATTTTACTCAGTTTGTGAATATTATTGTGCATTGTAGGTTTCTAGAAATCAGATGTATGCAATGGGCATTTTGCCTTTGCTCTGTCTCGATTTATCTGCATTGCAGTTTATTATTTTTTTTTAATATACTTCTTCCCTAAATTAATAAACAAATGATAAGTGATATATTCCTCACATTATTCAAAATAAAATATTTTTGCTCATGAAGGAAATAAACCTATATCCAGTCGCTCTTGAAATCCGTACTTTATTCAAAATCTGGGCTAATTTAAGACTGCTTATTTTGCCTAATTTTAAATTCTACGCTAATATATTTCTCTTCCAATAAGAATCAGTATGTCATCATTAGTACATTATAGAATAATATGAAAAATTTTTGAGATTTAATAATCTGTAAAAAATGTTCAATTTTATGTTTGTGTCCTTATTAATGTAATTATTTTAAAATCATTATTTAATGTGTTTTTAAAAATACTTTCAAATTGTTTACTATGTATCTGAGTCAGTCTGTATGAAGTGGTACAGGGGAAATTGCTTGATGTTTTACTTTTTTCCGAAGTATAACTTTCGCTGGATCGCTTTTAATTTTTGTAGTGATAGTATTGGTACTACAAAAGGCATTGTAGCAAGGCATTGTATTTTCTGCAATTTTTAACATTAATGGAAATCGAATATCTCAATAGGTATTCATTCTAGCAACATGAAACAGAAACCAAGAAAAAGTTATGTTTTGCATTTTTGCTAAATGCAGTTCTAAATAGCATGATTTTAGCATAAATTCTTTACTTTTTTTAAAAAAAACTTTCATGTTCACAGGGAAATTTTTTTCTAAAGGTAGAAAGTCAACCTTGAATGATAAAATCAGTAGAGCTATTTGCTTTAGATGATATACCCGACACTGATTTATCTCATTTCTAAAATTCTAGCTGGCTAAAATATTAGCTTGTATTTTCTCATTGAAAGGAGTTTTGCAAAACTCCAGTTGTATTTGTTGCACTTTTTATTGGTACATAGGTTGATCTTTGTTTTCTGGCCAAATTAGTTGTCCTTTGCAGCTAGAATATGTGAGAAGTGTGTAGCAAGTAATCATTTACCTTCCAGGCTTTAACAAGTTCAAATAAGGATTAAATTACCCTCTTATTTGACTCAAGAATATGTACAGTTGGCCCCGCTTGGGCTTACAGGAAGCCTCCACTAGGGCTTTACCTTAAGATAAAAAAGAAATTAATGTAATGTTAACTAAACTGAAAACTAGCTGAAGGTGCACAGAAATAAGTAACAGATTGTTTAAAGCTCACCGGCTAATATTAGCAGACATGTAACAATATGGTCGAACGTAGTAAGATTTGGCTTAAAGCAATGACATGGCCTTTACAGCTTACAGTTACGTGTAGAACATGCTCTACGAAAAACTTCCAAACTCTTCTAATGAAGTAATGGACACTTCAGCTTAAATATTGGTTCTTCATAATTTGCATAAAATATGATCCTGAAAACCAGGGCTGTGGAGTTGGAATCAGAGTTGGGCAGATTTTTTTTAGTAAAAGGAGTCGGAGCTGGAGTTGCAAAAAATACCCGACTCCAATTTTTATTATACAAGTTCAGTATGAAATGAAATTAAAGTTAATTGAAAAAAAAATAATGACAAACTGAGTTATTATTTTTATTTATGGACTATATAGATGGATAATAGTTAGTTATTTTTCATTTGATTGACATATTAATAAATTAATATAAAGGAGGAGGATTGATGTGATATTTGCCATTATTCATTAAACTGATTCATTTAGTTACATCTTCATAGATGGTATTATTGTAGCATAATTCACAGCATGAAAAAGGAGCCCATGGATGTGAAATGCATCAAATGCCATTGGTGCCCATGCTACAAATCTCATTCTTAAATTTAAGCATGCAGCAAGGAATTCCCAAAAGTGATGCCATTCTTAGTAGGCGAGCAGGAAAAGGAGCAATTATTGATCATGCAAAGCGATGGGGAAGTACATATTTGATGATTAAGAGGTTGTTAGAATTAAGAACTTTTTTTTAGAAGATGTAGATAGCCCTAATGTTTCGCTAACAGAAAGACTGTGGAATTATCTTGCAGAATTGGAAACAAAAGCCACAAAAAAGTTACAACTGATAAATTAACAGTAGACTTGTTTCTGTGAGAATAGAAAAATGTGATGTTTTTTCTTTCTAAAATGGGATGGCTCACTGCAGAAGGAATCATTTCTTCAACGAAGGAAAGAGAAACTAGTTTGCTAGACAATGGGATCTTGTTGGGTTCAATAGATGGAGATCCAAAACACCAAATTTTGTTGGATGACGAACAAATTAAAAAGGCAAAGAAAGCATGATGCCAAGAAATATGTCATCTATGAACTTTCATTAAGAATGAAATTATTCTCAGAACAGTTAGAGTATTCAAATCAAGACAGTTAAGGGCTATTTACACTGGGGTTTATTTGAGCTAACAGACTCAGTTCCTTGTGTCGACTAGCTCCGCTATGACTACAGTTCAAATTTTTCAACTGCCTACGCTATGGAAAATCACTGGCTTTAGAGATGGGTCGGCTACGTCAGTTGTATTCGTTAGCTCAGATAAGCCCGAATGGGAACGACCCTTTAGACTGCAGACATTGCGGTTGAGTCTTTATCATCCTCTTCCATTGATGAATTATATTTTGAAAAATATTTGGATAATATTGAAAAGGCTAAGACAAAACGAATGAAAATAAAAAACCAAGAGACTTTAGATATAAAAATGAAAAAATATAAATAAGATTTCTACACAGCCCTTGAAGAAATAGAGAAATATGATTGCTCTTGCAAGACATCTCTTTTAGCTTTGAAAAAGAAGCTACATAAATGTTTAATAATCTTATGAATACTATTATGTATAGGCTTATTGATGTATTGCACAATAATTTAAAGTTTCATAATCACAAAATGATTTTTTTGAGTATTTATTTGAAATTTTGTAGATACACATGTATAAATAATATAAAATTTTGGTAAAACTGCAAATTACGGGCCAGTTTGGCGCGTTTTCGAAAAGTCACCAAATTGGTTATTTTCGCACGTTTTAGAAAATCACTAACTGTCGCCATATTAGATGGTTGCCAATCGGAATGAATCTTGTAAACATGCAAAAAATTAATCGTGTATATCTAAACAACCTGTAAACGTGCAAAAACATCTAAAACGGAAGTTCAAGAAAAACAACAATAAAGTATTTGAAAGTTAACTATGTATTTTATGGGATCAACAACATTAAAACTTTTCATAATATTATATACCATTTTTAGGACAGTAGCAAAATGGGGTAAAATGTTTTAGCACGAAATTTAAGAAACTAATAAGCAGTAAATGAGCAATAAATGATCAGAGAGCATTGATTCATATTTAAGCTAAAACTTAATAAAAAAAAATGCAGGAGAAAAAGGAAAATAAAATTGAAAATTTCGATCTACTGAAACATGAGCAATAGTATAGTAAAAACGAAAAATGGTTAAACAATTTTAACTACATAATTTATATTTTTACAATAAATTTTTATTTATAATAAACAGTAGAAACTCCCATTTGTTTATATCTACACTAAAATGTAACAATACAATGGAGATGAAATTCAAAATGGTGCGTTCGTTTCAACCACGTGCTTAACCACATGTAATGGACACAACTTCCATTCACACAAATCTGTTGCATCTTTCCTTTCAACTAGTTTCATACTATTTTTACACTTAGGACATTCAAACATATTCGCAATCAAACCATAATTCATGCACCATTCTATCACACATCTTTCACCCTTATCTTGCAACCGAATCAAATAAGTAAAATCCACATGTTCAACTCTTTCGACGCCAGCCATTTTGCTCACACAATCAAATAGAAGCACAGTGAAATGATGAAAATTCAAAAAGCACGCTTAAATACTGTAAACTGTAACCTTAAACCCTAACGATTTTCATGATGCCAAGAAATTACCAGATTTGGCGCAGTTTCACTTCATTTGGCGACTGGTGCCTAATCTGCGGTCTAGCCTAAATTTTTATGTATTACACTCATTTGCGTATTTATTAAATTTTATTTAGTTATATGTTAATAATCTTGCAATAAATATTTTCAGGAAATTTTGTTGCAATTTTAATTATTTCTGTAAGAATGTAAATGGAAATCCAATGCTTTAACATATAAATTTGATTGCTAAACTATCAGTGTTATTTTAGCGAATTTACGCAGAGAAAAATCTGTTTTAATAACCATGCTGGCAGGAAGACATTTTTCCTTTGTTTCGAAAATGTGTAACTCATTTTGCTGGTATATAAGACTTTCATCAATAAAGAATGGTAGTATGCACGCATTTAAAATAAAATTTTTGTTAAATAAGAACTGATCCTATTTCATTGTTAAATGTTTTGAAATTTGCATATATACTTATTTTCTTGCTATGTGTGAAACTAGTTTTGGATCGATACCACATACTCCAAATATCTGGAGTCTTAAACTACTTGATGCTGAATTGTAAAATATGGGACCACAGCCCAACTTTAGATTCTAAAAATCTAGATAGTTCTAATCTTTTCCTTGTAGGCTAAATACATTTACTGCACTACAATTGAAGAATGGTTTTACATATCAGGTTTTGTTTCATCAGAGATCATATTGTTAAGAAAGAAAATTAAAATATTTTGAATTCCTTAAAACCGAATGCAAAATATGCTTTTTGTAGGAAAAGCAAAAACAAATGAAGAAAAAGCTTTGGAAAACTAGAATCTAGATTATTGGAGTTCTATTGTAATGGATGATAATGATGGTAATAATAATAATAGTTTTAAAAGAATATAGTTATGCCCTTCAGATTTAATTGAAGAGTTGTAGAAATCTGGGATCAATAACTTGCAAAAGATGCTTTTTGTAATGAAGGAAAAGCTTTGTAAAACTAGAATCTAGATAATTGGAGTTCTTTTGTAATGGATGATAATGATGGTAATAATAATAATAATTTTGAAAGAATATAGTTATGCCCTTCAGTTTTAATTGAACAGTTGTAGAAATCTGGGATTAATAACTTCTACTATTGTAAGGAAAAGCAGAAGTTCTTAATCGTTGAGTATTCCTCTCTTCTCTGACTGTTGTTTTCTGTTGACAGTGGATGTAAACACTATCGGAGACAAATCCCTAATAAAATCATATCGACATGGGGATAAATGGAAAAAAGAGTTTTATCATTAACAAAAGTGGCCATAGATAAGCCTCTGTGCACCCCACAATATTTTGAAAGCTAATTTGAAGGTGGAGAAGCAATCTGGAAACTTCAGATTTTTTTTTTTTTTTTTTTTTTCCCACACAATTTTAATGTGATTTTTTTTTTTTTTTTTTTTTTGTCCCACACAATTTTAATGTGAAAGTAAAATTTATGTGCATTGTCATATTGTTCTGAAAAGGGGGCAGAGAGTCTGTTTACTTGGTATGGGGCGGGGGAACTTGGAACATCTGATAATAATTGATGATAGGGTCCATTTTTAAAAGGTCTGCATTACACTATTGTTCAAGAACTTAAACATTTTCAAAAATATTTTCCTATTATTATTGCCAACAGGTAAGCTATGCAAATTAAGATTTGCTTAATCAAAAAAGTCAATACCAAATGCTGAAAGTACTAAAACTGATATATGGTAGCTTCTAGTTATGGATGACATGACTTTCATATAGAAAATTAAATTCTGAGTAATATAAATGTTGATACCAATAAAATACAAATTTGGTAAAAGGAAATATATAAATTATTTTGAAGATCCTCAAATTAAGAATATCAGTAAACATTTGAATGCAAATATATATAAATATCTGACGTATAATTAAAAATCATTGAAAAATTTTTGCTTCATTGTATTGTTAGAATAAAGTATTTAAATTTATGAAAACTATCAGGAATAAAATTTTAGTTTTGTCTAGTGTTTTTAAACAGGCATTATTATTTTAAGAAATGATTAAAGTAAGAAATAATTAGAGTGGGAAATTAAAATGCCATTGAAAAAAACAGATTTTTTAAACTTCCTTTTTTATGCTGATAAAAAAATGAAAAGAGGATTATTGCAGTAATCTCAAACCATCTTTCCATTCTTCCAGAGGAAAGCACTAACAGTATAGAGATATAGACAGCAATTATCATTAGGCATCTGCCCAGCAGAGAACTACCAACAGCCAAGCTATGATGCTCTTACCGACTTACAATTTAGGTTAAAGAAAATTTTTAGCATAAAAATATTTCAGAAACCTATATTTATTAATATTTACATATGCTTATTATATAGTGGTTCTCTATCAGTGTCTTTCACCTTTCATTTTTCTCACAATGTAACTGTAATTGGCAACATGCAGATTTGCAGTAAATGTAATGAAATTAAGCAGCTGCAGATGTTGTGGGACTCCTAAACAGGACCTGTATTTAGTAGAAGAAATTCAAATTTCTATGCATTTAATTTTTTAACAAAAAAAAAAAATTGTTTGAGAATGTGCAGGTATTAGTAAGTACTGGCAATTTGAACCAAGTTTTGTATTTACTATTAAGTGTGGACAAAGGTTTAACACTAATAAAGTAACATGCTTTCTGAAACTTTCCTAGAAAAAAAAAAAAAAAAATCAGATGATATTAGTTATCTGTTTCTTAAGGTTGATATTATACTTTACTGATATTTTGAAGAAAGGTTATTGTAATGCCATTTTTTTGCCAGCGAGGTTGTTACTATATTAGATGAAAAATGCATTAGGCTTTGGATTAGGGATTTATTAGATTAATATGGTACCATTCATTGGCAAATTTTGTAAAACCTAGCTGAATAGCAAATTTAAGAATATATTCAGCTTCATAAAAAGAGTACCAATTGTGTTAAATCTAAAATAAACTCAAAATTTCACAAGAGGAGAAAAAATTATACAAAATGTATTTTTCCAGATTAAGAGATTTCTCAGACTATGTAGATAACACTATAAAAGACATTTGCATTTTTTTATGCAGTTGACATAATTGAATTCATCTCATTGAAAATCTGGATTGTAGTAGGTACTGTCATGCTTTTAAAATGAATTTGCATTGGCCTAACAATTTGCATACAGCATCCTGTATGAAGTTCCATTAAATTGTATTTAAGATCTGTCAGTTTATCCACTTTGTACACTTTCCAAGAATTTGAATGAATTATATATCCTTTGCTGTGTTTTCATGTATTGCTGCAATCAAAGTTTTCGCTGAACAGCCAGGCACAGCCACTAGGAAAACTCATTTGATTTACTGCAAATCCAGTTAAATGCCCATTGTGACAGAAGAATGTTATTGTTTCTGCAAAGTAATTTACATTCGAGCTGTAGTGATTTTGTCCCAATTTTTATTGAAGGTCAAGAAAGTAATTAATTATCATATATATCTCTTGTAAGTAATTACTCAAATTGACAATTTTATGGTTCATTCCTAACTGCAGTTGACAGAATAATACCAGGGGAGGTCTTAACATCAGAAGTAAATAACCCGAAGTGTTGCCAGAAAAGGAATGCATAAATCTTTGATCCGGTGTCCATTTCCTTTTGTACTCAAATTGGTGTAAATTGCATGGCTCAAATTGCATGTAGGCTAGATGCATGATTTGAAAGCAGCTGACAGGCTATTTTTTTTTTAACAAAACAAAATTTTTCAGTTAAATTTTATTTATTAAATATTTATAAAAATATGCATAAGCAGTAATAAAAATGAAGCAAAGGAAAAAATTTCAATTAATATTTGTTTTCTTTCTGAAATCTAAAGGTTGGTATTTGCAAAAAATTTCTGATGCTTATACTTTTTAATTCAAATGTTAACAAGTATATTTACTGTACATTAACAAGTACAGTTTTACATTTTCAGATGGGCCTTTATTTCAGATAATTCTAATATGTTGCATAAACTGCTAAATAACCTGCTTAAACTAAGTATAACCAAATTACAAAAATTTTCTATGTGGATAAGAACTTCAGAATAAATAATGACAACTTATTCCCTTTATTTTATTTATTAAATTTTTCTTTGATGCATACAGGGGGGGGGGAGAAATGTGCATATTTGTATGAAAATAATTACAAATACTTTATTTCATACTACAACTTTCAATTCATGATGTTTTTATTTTGATAAAGTTTATACATTGTTTGACATGGGTGTACAGTTGCTATTGATACTCAAAATATCAAAAAGTATTGGATATTCTCAAGAAAACTACCTCATGTTCATGATGCAAATCAGGAAAACCACAGAAGCATCTATGTAATCATCTCATTTGTAGGAATTTTAATTCAGGTCAAATTCTTAGTGCTCAGCTGTCATATTTGTTTTGGCTGCTGATTAGCCTAGACTTTCAAAAGATCAGTTGAGACATCTTTATGGATCACTATATCAAAGATGTTTTTAATGGGAGTAGTAAGTTCTATAAGAAATTTGTTTTTGACAATGAAATATAATTTGTGTATTTGCTACATATTTGTGGTAATTTAATTTAAAGTTTCTTTTGTTAGTTGGATGTTTATTTAATTTATGATTCAATGATTGGCTAGACATAAATATAATTAAAAGTGAAAAGAGTGTTTCTTCTTTGTTACCGATATATTTTTATTTGTTTGATTTTTTGCAATTTTAATAATTTATTTCATTCTTCTCTTTAGATATGTCTCGAGGATTTGGTGGTAGAGGAAGAGGAGGTGGTTTTGGAGGTAGAGGGAGAGGGGGAAGTTTTGGAGGAAGAGGAAGAGGAGGTGGAGGCAGAGGAGGATTCAGAGGTTCTTATGATTCTGGGCCACCTGATCAAGTAAAAGGTTGGATATCTTAATTTTATGTTTCAGATGCTACTTTATTATTTATATAGCTAGAGGCGCAATTGTCAAATAAATTAGGCACATCACCTTTTTTTTATTTTAATTTCAGTATTTATCTCCATAATTAGTATACAACTCAAATTATATAGAACAACATTTTATACCATTCAAGTATATCCATGACTGAAAGAATGAAATTGTATTATATTGTGCATTGCTGTAAGAAAAACAATTATTGCTATTTTTATCTGATAGCAATGTAATTTTATATTAAAACCGCATATTGTAGCAATCTTGGTAAATTAATTTTAAATGTCATACTGCAAAATAGGTATAGTTTATGAATTTAGAATATCCCCCTTAACTTTGCAACTTGAATAAAATCATTTGGGCAGAATAAAAAAAATATATTTATTAATATAGATGCATAGGAAAAATAATGAAGTTTCTTTCTTGTCATTCTTATTTACAGTATCTTGCAGAATGATCCCTTAAATAAAATACGAGTAGGTTCTTCACTTCAAAAAACAAATTTACATTTATGTGGATCATTGGGTGTTTTTATTTAAACCTCAGTTAACTGATAGTTTTTGTTGTCATGATTAGTATAGTGTTAATATGCAGTAGGTCAGTGTGACTCAACCTTTTTCACATCACGGTACACTTCACAAAAATAATTAATTTTTGTAGTACTCCTCATAAGAATAGATAATATGGTATGCTGTGATAAAACATTTTTCTGTTAACATCCTGCGTGGTTAATGTCTTCTGTTTCATACTAAGATCTTTCTTTTAAATATTTGTGCATTTTGATGCATAAACATTTCAACTAGACATTTGTTTCAGCAAAGTCTTATGCAATTATAAGCATGAAGTAAACAAAAGAAATGGAATGAAAATACTTAATCCATACATCCTTAGTGGATATTTGATATAGCTTTTATATCACATCTTTGAACTTAGCATATTTGTCCAAGTAAAACTGTAATTAAAATTTTAGATCCCTTATTTGATAATATTATGAGTAAAAATATAAATGATAAAGTTAATTACAGAGAAAAGAATTACTTGCTATGTATGAATATGTTACTACTAATAATTTAATAACAATAAACAATTTAAGTATTAATATAAATATCTACAATTTTTTACACTATTTAATACATATATTTTGTTCTTATTTTAGCGAGATACTTGAATGTGTTTCTGTGAAAACTTTTTGTATCTGGGTCTATTGTAAAAAAACAATGCAATTCTTCAAATTCTTGATAGCACAGAATTCACTCATGTATATATAACAAATAGTAAAAGAATGCTTAAAAGTTTTTCACTCATGAATAGAAACTTCATTTTTGCAGTTCAGAATTCAGATAATTGACTGTTCTTCACGAATATGATTGTGGTTTAAGTATAAAAAGTTCTCCTTGGCTTTTACTGGATGCCATAGATCTAATAAAAGTTGCAAGGCTTTTGAACTCGTTTGAATTTCTTTGTCCTCATTAATTCAAAGTAGTAATGATGCTTTAGTAGTAATGACCAAGCATACAAGTTTTAATAGGATTTAAATTACATCATCTAAAAAACTGTTTGCCTCATCCTTCTAGAATTGTTTTATTTTTAAATCCATTTATTATGTCAGTGAAAGTTAACATATTCTTAAGTGTTCCTTGTATTTTTTGTTAAGTATTCAGGTATTATTTTGTTATTGATTAACTAGGTCACTTAAAAAAAAGTAATTGTGTTCCAACTTAGCTGAATACTAAGTTACTCTCACAAAATATGTTTTATTCTTCTTTCAATTTATGAACTCTGGATAGAATTCCACCTTTTGACATCCAACAAACTTTAGTATGGAACAATAAAGATTGATGCTGTGATCCCATTCATCTGTAAAACTGTGAATTGAAATGATCTACTTTTGACCATATTCATCAATTTTATGACATCATTAAATTTTGTTTGCATCGAAGTATTCATTAATCATTTTCAGCCTACCATTTCAGTTTTGTGATCCAAAATTAGGACATTGTGGTTAAAATTTTTGGTGGCATCCTTTTGTGGCACATCAGTTGGGAAAGACTGTAGCAGGTGATAGATTTTAAGCTAAAGGGAAGTAGTGAATAAGTGAGATTTAGTATACTAGTTGCTTAATGTTTTCCTAATGTTAAGATGTATTTAAGAGAAAAAATATTGTACTTAAATAAACAGTATTTATTTTATAGAAGCAGCATAATACTATGTATATTAAGGTAATTTGCTGCTCCTAATTATCCACACCCTACAAAAAGTTAACAACTCGTTGGTGAATTAGGAGAAAAATTATAGCTTACAGATACTGTTCTGTACATAAATAATAATGAAAAGAAGCATTTTCTAAGAAATTAGGTTCATGTAAACTGTAGATTCATCATTCAGCCATTGAATATCAGAAGTCTGCACACATTGAAATGTAGATATTAAAGTAGCCTTTTCAAAATTGATGCAACTGAGAAACAATCCAAGAATTCTTAAAATATTTTAATATATTTTTAAAAATGTGTAGCATGAGTTACCAAGTTTCATAATGCAATGGTAGCAACAAATGTGAAGCTTTTAGATAAAATGCTAAATGATTGTTCTGCCATTTTGATGCCAATAGCCCAGTCATCAGCTAATGGCAAAACAAGTTCCATTAAGGAAGTACACCAAAACAAACAAAGTGCCAGGTTTTTAAAAGAAAAGAACAGCAAAATTTTCTGATTTATAGAATATGTGAATAAACATAAGTAAATGCCAAATGAAGATGATATAACTAATATGTTCATATCTGATATAATTAATACCTTCATTGCAATGCCTGTGTCCTAAATATCAGTTAATTAGCAGATGGCAAAATCTGTGATATGATTTTAAATCCAGAAAATATTCCCACCGATGGTGAAGAAATGACAAAAAGGCTATTGAGAATGAAAAGTACTAAGTTGTCTGTTTAGTGGAAATTCTCAACATGACAGTTACGTAACTTAAACAATAGAACTTTGTATCTGAACAAGAAAGGTTCTCTCTCTTCAAAATTAGATGAGGGTAATCATCAAATCAGGGTAATTTATTATTAAGAGAAGATATGCATACCTCCGAAAACGAAATTACTTAAGTCATATTTTAAAAGAAACGTTTTTAAAGAGCAGACGTCAACATTGATCTTTTTTCTGTAAATTTTGGTGCTTTTTAAGATTATAAAAGTACTTCATTATTTTACAAACAACTATTTCATATTTGTAATTTTATAATTTCTGTATGTCTACTTATTAAATTTTAATTTATAACCTAAAATTTGGAATCACTAAAGTCTCAATGATTCCAGATCTTGGTCTTTGTACTGTAGTAATAGCTACAGTTATTGCAGAGCGTATGCTAAAGAACGATACGCTAATATATGCCAAAATTCAACTAACAGACTGGCGTTGATTGTGGGAAGAGGCATCATACTGTTCAAGAGAATTTAGCAATCATCAGCAACATCATTAAAATTTTAATTTGTTAAGCAGCATTAATGAACTTTCTAAGTACGAAAAGTTCCTATTCTTTAAATTTGTTTCATAATATAATAGGAATTAAGTCCTAATATACTGTACTGTAAATGTGCATTTTAGTTTAAGGTATAGTGCACATTATTGAAAAAGTTTTATGTATTAATATTTAGCTTAAATTGAAGTTAAAGCATAACTATAAATTGAAGTCAGATTAAGGTAATTTATTATTTATCCCTTTGTCGTAATGAAGTATGAAGATGTTTTAGTTGTAAATGTAGGTCAAAGGGTAATTTGTGTTTTACTATAGTGTCTGAGTCAGATAGGAAATAAACATTTCTGCTTATCAAATCTTACATTATTTATTTTGAATTTTGTCTTATAATTCAATAATCTGTACGTTTAAATTATAATTTTTATTATTTTAATCATTTTTAAGTGACTAGCATAACTCAGATCTTAGTGCATTTTATTCACTTTTATTCTTATTCTTTTAGAACTTGGATATTATACACATCCATGTGAAGATGATCTTGTATGTAAAGCTGTTATTGATGATGTGCCATTTTTTAATGCACCTGTTTATTTAGAAAATAAACAACAAATAGGAAAAATAGATGAGATATTTGGACCAGTTAGAGACTATGTATCCTTCTTCTGTGGTGGTTATACTAATTTATCATTGATATCAGATTGAAAGATTAGTTACAATAACTGCCTTACTTCTAATTTTTTTTTAAATACCTTTAAATTTTTTGATTATCAGTTATTTATTAGTTTTGTTTGTACTCTTATTTTAATCACTATTGAAATTGAATCCGCTCCTACTTAGGAATTCAGTTATTTGAATTTATTGTTATTGGTTAGCAGTTTTTGTGCTTTTGCCTTTAATAAAATTTTTAGAAAATGTTCATTATTATTGTAAACAATGTCTTAATAACTACAACTACTGCATTGCTATCACTTTTTATTATAGTCCTTCTGTGCAAATCACAAAATAATATTGTTCTGTATGAGTTAAAAGTGGTTAAAAATTCATGATTCAGTTCTTGAAAATTCTGTATCACAATTTAATTCTTGGAGAATTTATAATGTTCTTTATAAAAGTGTACCTTAGCATTGGTGAAACTGAGTGAATTTTAAAATTTTCTTTTAAGTAATGCAAAATTATTTTTATTAGAATAAATGTAATTAATAAATCCAGAACTCTCTTTTCTTTTTCTACATTTGAAGGGGTGTTATTTTTTCCACTAAGCAGATAAATTTTAGTTTTTCATATATTGATGTATGATCTTTCATTTACTTTCCCTATTTTGTTGTAAGTTTCTCAATATTGTTCCTGTGTAGCATTATATGATTGCTAAATTTCTATCTCTACTACTTCTATACCTCTGTCCCAAAGTAAAATTTAAAGGAAATGGTGAAATTTTACAGTAACATATTACTTACAATTGTCTATGTGTGTGTATGTATATATATATATATACATTTTACATAAGTTTTTAAAATTTTATTGAAATAATAGTGTACAACAGTATATTAATATTTTCCTATGTACACCATATTACATTCACAAAAGAAACGCAGAAACAAATGTCACTGTTTTTAAATTAGAAATTTTTCTTTTGAATTTAATTACTAGTAACGCTTTAATAGTTGACACAGTCTTAATTACTTTTATTTATTTAAAAGTTTTTAAAAAATAATAATAAAATATGGGGGCAAAATTGAACTGCCATTGAAGAAGAAAAGATGACAGACTCTTTTAAAACATGGAGGTTTTTCTAAAGCTAATGTCAGGTTAAGGCTGAATTTTGTCTAATTTTAAGTAATAATGATAAATATATAAATAAATCAACCTATGAATAATATAATGACTTAATAAAATGTATCAAAGGCACTGAAATTCTAATGTTTAAAAGGGGGAACTTGTATTTTAGTAGTTGCTAGTACAGTTATTGCCAAAATGTACTATTAACTGAGCTAATGATTAATAATAATGTTAAATCAAGGCCTCAGATTTTTAGAACCTCACATAGTTTTTAGGAATTGAAAATTTTTAATTTAAATATAAATTTTGTTTTAAAATTTTCTGCATCGCTAAAATGATCTGAACTTCATATTATTTGTCAAATGCCTACAATGTGTAACATAATTGCATTAAAATGAATTTTTATATGCTTCATTTATTGATGTCATTTATTATTTCTGTAGAAACTCGAAGTATCTTTAGATATGAAATAATGTTGCCATGCTAAATAACATTTTATAATAAAATGTAAAAAATAATCAAAATTATTATTTTTTTAACTTTCAAAGAGTGTATCGGTTAAATTAGCTGAAGATGTCAAAGCTAACTCATTTGCAAAAAATCAGAAGGTAAGTAGATTTTTATTTACATTTTTAATTTATGTTTTATTTTTCCTAAAATTGAGAATATGAACCCTGAATTAAATTTTATATTCCCTGATGTATTAAATTTATATTCTTCATCCAGATGAAAAGCGTTTTACATTATATTTGTAGTAAAGATTATCCATCTGCTTTTGATTTCATTTGAAACCAGTCAACAGACAGATTTACAAAAGAAAATATATATATATATATTCCTCTCTGAAAAAAGAACATTTTGTTGCTTTAACCCGTGAGCACACGCACCGGGTATTTTTGACCCGACACTTCCTATTGTCGGCAAATATTTTAGGAATTTCTCAACACTTGTACCTGCCACTTCTGGTACCTTACTGGGTGATCTAGTAGAGGGGGTTTCTGGAAAAAAAAAAACTTGGAAGACGAGATTGTTCTGTATGTGCTAGTGGGTCGGGGTCATTTTTACCCGCCAAAGGAGGTGTGGATACAGTGGATGAAATGTGTGGAATGTATTCAGTTTCAAGAAAGAGTTGTCACTGGCCTTTAACAATTTTCTTTGGCCTACTAAATATCACAGGCATAAATTCATATACTATTTATAAATTCAACAGCGCCAATAATTTATCACGACGAAATTACTTGAAGGAACGTGCTGTTGACTGTGTAAAAGAACATCTTCTTGAGAGATCAAAGAATGCAAATATACCTCAAACTATCAGAATTAACTCCAAAAGGCTCCTAAATTTCCCAGATGACAGACCGGTAAAACTTCCAAAGAAATCCTCAGTTCGTCGTCGATGTGAAGAATGCCCAAAGAAATCTGATCGAAAGACTTCTTCTGTTTGTGAAGAATGCGATAAATCCTTGTGTAAGACCCATTCACTCATCATATGTTCTAATTGCTTAGCAAAAAATGGTGATAAAAATTATTTTGATGAATAAATAAAAATATTTAGCACATAACGAAGAAAAATAAATAAATATGCCAGCTATATTTGAAATCTCAGTATTGAATTTTTAAGCCTTCCTTACTCAAAATTTTCAAATGTAAACATGATTCAAAATATTCATTTTATTGTCATTTAAACACAGTTGTGCAAGAAAAAAAAGGTTAATTTTATTTGTCAAATGTTTAAATGTTTCAAAATGGTTAGAAACAAATGAATGCCGAAATAAGGATACAAAATCGAAGGTAAGATTTTTTTTCTTTTTACTCCTTTGAAAATTGACTTTTGAAACAAATAATATCTCCTGTTACTTAGAAAGTAACATTAGCTGACATTTAGCTTGAAATTTTACTTTGAAATGCCCAGATCTTACTGAGAAGTTAGCGTAAAATTTAGGGTCAGATTGACCCGGTGCGTGTGGTAATGTCGCAGAAAAGGGTGCGTGTGCAAAAGGGTTAATATTTGTATACTGCAGGAATATACTTGAATAAATATAATACTCCTGAATAAATACCAAACGAAATAAGAATTATTTTTTTGTACGTAACCACATAAATTACATAAAATACATGAAATTTTCATCAATTTGCTTCATGTGTTTCTTTTCAAAAGATTTTTAACTGTTTTATGGACTTGCGGCTCTGGAAAGAATTCTTATACTCTTTCTGCCGTAAAATTTGCCCACCCCTGACTCACAGTATCACTAGTCGGGCCCCTTCTGTGGTATGTAAGAAGTTGCAATAACATGTTACTAATAAGAACACTATGCATGTCAAAGGCAAGTCAAGAAGTTTGAAAAGGAGAAATATGTATTTAGAAATAAAGATAAGCCAAATACGCTGATAGCTAATATTTCATACTGATATCTTTATATCATCAGTTTGTGTGTCTGTTCAAAGTTTCCTATAAAGAAAATATATGCAAGATTCCATTATGACCATTTCCTTATCCTGTATTTAATTACAGTGTACTGAATCGAACTTGCAGAGCCATAGGAAGGTTATATTGGGTGTGTCTGAGGTATTATTTTAACTATGTTACTGTCAATTAGCCCTTTTGTTTGCATTATGAAATTTAATCTAATTTTTTTTCATTGCATCTGTGAATCATTTTAATATTACATCTCCTAAGGGCTGTTCTAGTAAAGATGTCAGAGTGTACTTTTATCTACAAAGGACTATTTCATGAAAGGAGGCATTCATATATTATCACGGATGTAAATATGCTGCAACATTTTTAGAATGATTACATTTAATTGAGCAGTTATGCAATTGCAATTTGTTTCTCTCTTCATGAAATAAATATCAGTTTAGTCAACATGAAAAACATACCATTATCAACTTTTTTTTAAATCCCTTACTCGTCGTAAAATTTTCACAAAATTTATTCAAAAATCATCATTTTTTTAATTAATGTTGTTTAATGTTTATGAAATTTAAAGTAAATTGATATGAAAAACACTACATTTTTTGTGAAATTTAAGTATGTAAAATTTTTACTAACTTACCTTATTTTACTTTATACACTCACGTTTGTGAAACTTGCAAAACCAAGAAGGAATCGTCATAATTGAATGCAATTTAATACACAGTTGAGTGGTAGTGGTACAAATAAATGATTAAATGTTCAAAGCAAACAAACAAGAACAAGAGATCAGAATCAGTATTTTGTGTGGCCACCACGCGCCGCAATAAGTGCTGCTACACGACGTGGCATGGAGTCAAACAAAGTTTGAATGTCTGACTGAGGAAGAGCATTCCATATCGTTTGTACGCGTACCCAAAGTTCGTCTGCAGACGCAACAGGACGAGGATCACGAGCAAGACGCCGACCAATGACATCCCACACATGTTCAATTGGCGACATATCCGGGGAACACGCAGGCCAAGGAAGAAGCTGTACCTGCTGCGCTGCAAAGAAGGATTTAACAATCCGAGCAGTATGAGGGCGGGCATTGTCCTGTTGAAATACAGCGCCTGGCAAGCTTTGAAGGAAGGGAACAGCTTCGGGCTGTAGAACTTCACGGATATACCGGTTGCTGTTCAGATTGCCCACAATTCGTAGCAATTGAGATCGTCTATGATATGCTATGGCGCCCCAGACCATAACTCCGGGTGTTCGTCCACTGTGGCGTTCGATAATGCACTCCGGAAGGTGGCGTTCACCGGCATAGCGTCTGACACGAATGCGGCCATCATGGTACCACAAATTAAAGCGGGATTCGTCAGAAAACACGACATGCTGCCAATCAGCACGCCAGTCTCTATGCTGATTGGCCCATTGTAGCCGCAGGCGGCGATGGTCGTGCGTTAGGGGGATCCTGTATAAAGGAGTCCGTGCGCGCAGTCCACACTGCAGCAGACGTCTACGAATTGATGAAGCACACAATGAAACACCTGTAGCTATTGACCACAGTGCTGCCAATTGTCTAGAGGAAGCTGTACGGTCCGTCCGCGCCATGCGGACCAGGTGTCTATCATCGCGAGCTGACGTCACATTTCGGGGTCCACTCCCGGATTTCCGAGTTGTCCGACACTCGTCCGTCCACTGCTTCCAAACGCGCATCACTGTGCTGCTGTTACGCTGCACACGAGAGCTACTGCACGATACGACAATCCAGCTTCACGAAGGCCGATGATTCTCCCTCGTTCAAACTCTGTAAGTTGTTCAAATCTCGCTCTCTTTCGTCGACGAGGCATAAGTACAGATTGAGTTAACGTTTACCACTAGCAGATAACCACCGATAACCATACACGCCTCGCTACAGCCGTCTATTTATTCGGATCCAGCCGTTCAGAGGGCGCTGCTCAGCATACGCATGCGCTACGGATTTGCAATTCTAATCATTTGCATATCATGCGCTACTTTGCATTTCCTGAAAATTTCAGCTCACTCGCGTAAGTCCTTCATGGTGTTGCAATTTTCACAAACGTGAGTGTATTTGACTTTCCTCTTATACCTAAGCTACGCAGAAAAGCTTCAATGCATCCCTTTAAGATTACATGTAAATTTTGGAGAGAGAAAAATCACATATGTTATATTTTAAATAACGCACACTATTATCGCCAAATAGTAATGCTTTTATTCAACATTAATAATAGCTGTAATATTTTTTTCAAAAATTTAATAATTTTTCTGTGTATGGTAAAGTTTGAAACATGGTATGTACAGTCCTACATTGCAGTCTTTACAATAATATCTAGTTTCTCTCCTAATTCGTTTTCCATTTGCATTCATCTTTGATGAACACACTTTACATTCTCTTGAGGCTTTTTTTTTTTTTTTTTTTTTTTTTTTGTGGTTTTTTTTTTTTTTTTTTTCTGTAGGTGATATAGGTTCCAAGAAGGGCCGTTTAAATGAACAATTTGATGGCGCTTCACTCAGTGCATGACCTCAGCTTGAAACATTGATAAAAGTGTGATATTTGTCAATTATTTCATTATTTCATTGATTAAATCCAGTCTAAACTTTAAATGTGACTTTTTTCCACCTACTTTTTTTTTTTATAAAAAAGCTTTGAAAATGGCTTAGTCTAAAAGGTGAAAGAATATTTTTCCCCACTGTTTCTTGCTACTTGATAACTAGAAACGTATTGATCTACAAGATCAGCACTTCCCATTCTTTTATTGTAATCAGTTACTACCTTTGGTTTTGTTTTCAGTTTTTTACTTCGCGTCATTACTTCAACAGTTTTAGAATAATGAAAAGATAATAACATTGTTACTTCCTTTTTGTCCTTCCATTCGAGAGCGAGGATTTTGCCACATCTAAATGATATAACTTCGTCAATTTTTTAATTTTTCAATGCTAAAGGTAAATCCTTTTTGTTTTGTCCAACCACATCTATTTGATAAGTTAAAACAATATCACATAATTCTGCTGAAGTATAATAATTATTTAAAATGATGCAGTAACTTTGTATTAATAATGGCATTATCAGCCATAACAACTTGTGAAGGTACTGAGAGAGATCGGAATTTAGGATAAAGCAAAGTACCTTTCCCAATATATATAATAAATGACCATATATAACCAGAACTAGAGTCGATTAGCATATATGTTTTCATACCAAATTTTGCTTTTTCATGGGTATGTATTGGTGCCAGGATAAACGACCTTTGTACAACATCAGCATTTCATATATGGTAATATCTCTTTCTGGAGTAATTTTTTTTTATATACTTTATTCAGATGTTCACAGATAGGCCAAATTTTGTAAAGTTTCAGGTTAGGATGATGTTCTGGATCATAAGAATCATTGTTCACAAAATGCAAGTATATTTTTATTTCACAGTATCGATTATATGGCATAATCTTACATAACAAAGGAGTTTTTACTGATGTTTTCTTAGTCCAATACATGCTTTCTTCAGGTTTTTTATAAAACCTTGTGAAACTGAAAGTGCAAGGAACAAATGCATTTCATGTGTTGATACAGATTTCTATTCTCTTCTACTTTTCAGTTCCCTTTTACAAATAACATTACCTGATTGTTCAGCATAATGATTAGTCTCTTTTACAATTATGTCCACTATTTTATCATATATAAAATGCTCAAAATACTGTAAAATGCCTGCACTGGCTTGAAATGAAATATTAACTTTAGGCAATACTCTGGACTGAAAACGTGGACGACAAATATCTGGGACATCCGGCATAATTTGGTTCCATTGGTGCCCTGGTAAAAGTTGTACGGGATAGCTGAATCTGGTACTTCAGAATCAAAAGCATCTGAAAAAAAGTGGCCTTCTGAATTACTTCAAGAATTAAATCCTCTTGTTCACTTGAACTTCTCATTTTACAAACATTAAACACGAAAAAGCGATGAGCACTGAAGCTGCATCTTTTCAAAATATGGTCTAATGGAAAAAATATTTGGAATCTACATACTACTGTTATCTAATCGACTTACAAGTACTTTGTTGCCATACATGAGCCCTCTGTGTAAATAGAATCGATACAGGTGCGAAAAAACTGGTATTCCCTTTACTTTTTATAGCAAAAGCAGAGCCCATGTGAGATATGGACGTGACAAAATTTATTTGTATTGGTTGCCCGTATAAGACACGGGCGCAATGAGTAAGGAGTTAATCAAGGTTAGAAAAATGTTTTAAATAAATAAAAATGATAAATAAACACAAAGTTTTCAGTAAAAGTTTAAAATGACAAAAAGAATATTCATGAATGAAAAATATATTGACTATTTGAAGGGTTTATTATTATTATTTTTATTTTATTTTTATTAATTTGGAACCATGGGAATGCATTTTGCATTGCTAATAAATTCTAAAAAAATTCATTGATTAATAAGATTTTATATGGAATTAAACAAAACTGGAAAAAGCATAATTTTGCAATGCATCTTCTCTATTTAAATTTCTTGAAAATCATGCACTTGGAATTTCTGAAGATTTTAATCAAGCCATCAGATAAAGGTAATATTACCAAAAAAAATTTTAGTTTCATTTTAATAAAATATTGTAATTGGTACTTCATTATTAATATGACTGTCATTTTGAAAAAAAAAAATGTTTACTGCTAAATTGCTGTCACAAACAATCTTCAAATGGCCTGCAGTCCTCATGATTATTTGTAATTTATTCTTAACAGGAAAAGCTCTGAGCAAATTAGGTGTTATATTTGTTTTTCATATAAATGTTCACAATTCATGATCACTGATAATTCTCTTATTATTAGAAGAGCTTCAAGTATTCCACACGTTACTGCTTTTTTTTTTTTGTGTAAAAATGTTAAAAGTGTTTGGTTTCTTGTAAAGTGAGAAAGATTTTAATTTTTTTTCCCAAGAAAGATGCATTTTACATCAAATTTGAATAATTGAAAATGGATATTAAATAAAATTGCAGTAATAGCATTTAGAGGTGCAATGTGAAAAGTTGCAAGTGAAGGAAAAGTATATGTTTTAACAAGTGGTTTAACTGGTTTTCAGAATACAATTTGTAACAACACATATATTATTTACTGTTGGGCAGAGGAATTGATGTCGATTAAATGGCAGGAGAAACAAGTCAGCCTTTACCAATACACAGCTATTGATCTGAACAATTTTATAAGAGAGATGTATTCTTTGCATCTAATTCGACAACTAAATAAGTGAATACGTGGCCCTGAAAAATTGTGGACATCTTTCATTTTATTGATTTAACAGCTGTTCATGCACAAAATATTAAAAGACCATGGAGCTCCACAAAGTTGTGGAATAAAAATGATCGAGGCATGTTTTGCTATCATCATGAATCTTACCTTGCGGATTTCATGTGATGAAAATTCATGAGACTATAAAATGCTGATGACATATCATGATATTAAAAACAGTCGTGGAAACATGACACTCATGTATGTGAGAAGACAAATGAACTTGATGATAATTCTGGCACTAACTTGCTTTTAAAAAAAATGAAGGGGTGTAATAAATAAGGAAGTTACAAATTTTCCATTTAGAGAAAGTAAGTTAAATCATTTGCTTCCAAATGATATGATTCATTTTTGTGGAGAATAAGGAATCAGACGATGGAGAACTACATTTCTCACTTTTATTTTAAAACTTCATCCATAAAAATATTAGAAATAGCTAAAAATAAATCTGAGAATATTAATAGCAATGTAAAATGAATCACTGGCACAGCATTAAGAATTGATTGTCAGAAATATGCTATCATAACATTCGAATTAAAAAGGAACAGATCCTTCAGTTTTTTAGGGTTATGTTGATGGATAAGATTTAGCATAAGAATAAGCAAACTTCAAGAGTATATTTTAAAACTGAGAAAAAAAAAGTTTCGTGGTATTAAAATTATGGAACATCTATTATTATTGGGGGGGGGGAATTCATAGTATTCTTGTAACTTTTGTGAGCTTAACTCACAAAAGTTACATGAATACTATAAAATTTTATATTACTAGTTTTTATTTAGTCTAGAAGTTTAAAATTATTTTTTAAAACTAGAACTTAAATATTTCTTGTTTTATTTAATCTAGAAGTTCTGGTTTAAAATTACTAGTTTTAATTTAGTCTGTTATTGAATTAACAAAATTCAGCACTAAAATCTACAAAAATTAAGTTTTCTCTTTTTAAAGTCAGTTTTACAGAAAAAAAAATGTTTATAATATTTTCAAACTGATTATGAAATATAATTTACAGATTTACATTGATCCCGCTAAGTTGCTGCCACTGAGTCGGTTTTTGCCCAAGCCACCAGGAACACCATCAACACCTGGTAGGGGAGGCAGAGGAGGAAGAGGTAAATATACAGTTAGTTTTATTCTTTGAAATTTGAAGATAAATCTACCTTAGCAAACTGATACTATTAAATCTAATTTTTAGCATTCAAATAATAACTGTACAAAATCCTCTTATAAAGTATGTTGCAATAAATTGTCTTATGATATGACATTAACAGACATATTATTCAAGACTTAAACTTACAGACAAACTATTTGAATTAAATGAATAGTCATTCTCAGTTTTCTTTAAATGAACTATTTTTCACTTTCTCATAATGCAAAAGTAATACATATCTTAATTATTATTTTTATACTTATAATTAATAATGTAAATGAATACTGCAGTACATTTATATGCAAAAGAACAGGATGTTAAATGTCTTTGGGGATGATCTGCCAAATACTTGTGTTTATCGACGAATTATATCCATTAAAATTTATGTTATACCTTAAAAGGATTTCTCTGAAACAAAATAAAAGTAACAAAAATTGAAGCTTCAGATTTCAGTGAAATATACGTTTATTTATTATTTATTTAAGAAAAGTGTGTAGTTTGTTTCAGATAAATTACTGCTATTTTGTGAAGAGTATCCTTTTATCAAGATAGTAAGATCTAAGTGTAAAAATCACATTTAAAATTAAAGATGCATGCTTTTTGTGATTTAAATAAAAAATAAGTTTGTACACTAGTTGTCATAAATTAAGGAAAAATAACAAAAATAGCAATAAGCAAACGGTGTAAAATTTGGATATGTTGCAATAAGAGTAGCTGAGTAAAACTGCAATATGCAAATTAGTGGGGCTGCACTCGAATACGTCATCTGCGAGGAGCATAAAAATCCATGCTTGAGAGCAAGCCCACATATTTCATTATGATAGTGACATCAGAAATGTGAGATAGCCAGTTCGTAACAATGACCTCCAAGCATTATTTGCCTGCAGAACTACGATGGAGAGCCATTGGGAGACTAGAAGCAGGACAAAGTCAAACAGAAGTGGCCAGATGGCTAAATGTGAGTCCTTCTGTGGTTCATATACTTTGCAGGCAAATTCAAACCACTGGTTTGGCATCTAGAAGGTTCAGCCAAAGACGGCCAACTGCTATGAAGAGTGTCGATGACCGATATTTGACATTATGTGCACGCAGGAATAGAACTGCTACTCCGACTCTTCTTAGATCTTCCCTTGATGCAGCCACCGGAAGGTTGGTGTCAACGTCAACTGTGCGCAGAAGGCTTCACGAAGGTGGTCTGCATGCGAGGCGACCAGCCATTTACATGCCGCTAACATCACGCCATAAAAGGGATCATTTGCAGTGGTCACGACACCATGTCCACTGGATGCCTGATCAATGGAGGGCTGTTCTCTTTACAGATGAATCCAGGTTTAGTCTAGAAAGCGACAGTAGGCATTATTTGATATGGAGAGAACCTGGGACCCATTATCATCCACCAAACATCCGTGAAAGAGATGCATACGGAAGAGGCAGTATCTGTGTTTGGGGTGGCATCACTTTGGGTGGACGCACAGACTTCCGTGTCTTTCCAAGAGGAACCGTGAATGCTCAAATTTATAGAGATGACATCCTTGATGCTTATGTGCTCCCATATGCTGGGGCAAAAGGTGAATACTTTCCTGTTACAGGACAACAACGCAAGACCACACAGGGCTCGCAACGTAGATGATTATCTTCAACAGGAAACAATTATGTGCATGGAATGGCCAGCTCGACCCCCGTACTTGAATCCTATCGAGCATGTTTGGGATACTTTAGGTATACATCTAGCTGCTCTCAATCTGCCCCCTTGCCGTGCTTGCAACTTCTTTGCAAGAGTAATGGCTCTTGCTTCCTATGGAACTGATAGGGCACATAATTGAAAGCATCACACATGGCAGTATGTGCTGTATTGCTTCTAGAGCTGATCATATTCCACATTGAAGGTACTTTCCTTATAGCAAACTGACACATTGGATTTGTTCATTTTATACATGTGCTAATTTCTAGACTACTATAATTTTCTGGTAACTTATTTTTATGTTATTTGATACCTTCCTATGTGTTGTATATTGTGGGTAAGTTTCATAAAATTCTACATGTAACTTTTTCAGTAATTGTGATTTTTCCTTAATTTATGATAACCAGTGTAGTTAGTTCAGAAAAGTGTGATTCTATTCTATTAAAATCTCCTCCTCTTCTGAAAAAGAAATAATAATAATAATAATTTCATAGCACATTATTTCTTATGCTTCTCTGATATATGTGGCATTGCAAAACTATATTTTATGCAAGAGCTAAAAACATCTGTAATTATTAGGATTATTTAATTACATTTAATTTTTTTTTAAATTACTGAACTAACAGTTTTTTACTATTTTTTATGTAAATGATGATAGCGCATTTGTAATTTTTATTTGCCTTTGAAAGATTGGTTCATCAACACAATCAAAATATGTATACATATTAATTCAAGAACTTGCTGCACAAAACACAAGTGCTTTTTTGCAATGCATATTTTAAGCACAAAAAAAGTACATTTAAAACAAAAGTAAGTTTTTGGTTAAATGGTGGTTGTCTAATGAATCTTATATTTTTGAAAGAGTGCCACCTGGCTGGTATAGTGGTTAGGAGAGCCGACTGCAATATCGAAGGGTCCGGGTTCAAACCCTGGAGAAGGCATGAATGTAAATTGTCTGTACCCAGAAAGGGGGTAAAGGTTTGCCACCTAATAGGTGCCTGTACAATAAAATGGCCACCACTTCTGACCTTAGTAATGGCCAATGCTGGAGAAAGCCAGGTGCCCGCCATTTGATTTTAAAAAGAATGCTTTCTAAAAACGCTAAAACACAACACAATGCAAAGTGCATCTAACGAGAACTAACTCGGATATCTCAGTTCACGCAGAAGCAAACAACTCGCAATAACAATAAGTAAGGAACTGAAAGCAGATGCTCTCTTCAGGCTTCTATAGTTTTCAACCGGCCATGAGATATTTTTAGTACATTTTGCTTCACGGAATTACTCGGAACCAATAAGAGGATAGAATTATGATTACAGCTAATGTAGTGGTTAATTACATTTAATTTCAGTACAAATTACCAAGATACCCATTTATGTAATGTTAAATGCTCATGCCCCTGTATTCTTACTTTTCCGGCATAGCTTTCTCTTAAAATTTGTCTTGCGCTACATTACACAGAAAAATACAATTTTACTAATAATTCTACTAAAATTACTTAAGTACAAAATTCGTAACATTGTCCCCTTCCAAAGGACTGCACATCCCAGGCAGTACCATTCCTGGACAGGATGCCATACTTACAACTAAGGCATCAATGCAATAATAAACATCACAATGGAATAACAAGCAATAATTACAATAAGTAATTTCAAACAAGTCAAATACTAAATAAATAAGTGCACAAATTTACAAACAAATAGGACCATGGTCTTATACTATTTACATTATTTACCTTACGTACTATGGCCATAGTAAAGAACTAACCTGTTATAATGAACAGCTTTAGGCTTAGAATTCGGAGACTTATGGATATGAACAACAATGTCGTTCAGCCGCTTTAAGACTGTGTAAGAACCATCACAAAGGGACTGTAATTTAGGACAATCCTTTCCGTTGAATCGTATTCCAGAACTATACCTTGTCTCCTTTGTTGAATTACTTCAACAATTTTCAACTAAAATTACTTATCTCAGTACAAAATTCATAACAATATATTTAATATCTCGGGTGATGTGTTGCTGACGAGATTGCAGTTTTATCATTAAAAACTCAAGTTGGCAGAAAATAATAAAAGTATTTAAAATGTTTTATTAGTTTGTAATGCATACTATATATATATAATATATATCTTTTTATAATTTATATGTAATATATTATATAAATTATATAAGACTTATTATTTTAATCTATTTGTAATTTTAATAATGGGAGACTCAGTTTTGTTTATTTATATAACCATATTTCAAAAACAAATATGCTTAAAACTAATCTATGACAGTAATAATTATAATGCATACCTCCCTTTAGACAGACAGTCCTTGCATTCTTTGTTCAGTCAGCAAAGAAACAAAAGTAATAACTAAATAAATGTTGTAATGCTCTAAAAATAAGAATGATTTTTCAAATTGTCCTTTCTAAATGCACCAAATGGACAAGCTGAGTTACTGAAGCCAGTAACGCTATGACTGACTCACCAGTCACTGTAAGATAATAAATCATTTGTAGCAGCAAGTGTTAGCTGCAAAATGTTATTAGTACTAAACTTTTCAGAAAAAGCATTAGAAAAAGTACAATTATAACATCAGAAGAGTGAAAATAAGCAGCAAGTTGGCTTACTTTCTGACATAGAAATTAATGGAAGTACCTAATCATTTGCCAAATAATTCAGCTCCGTGTGCAAAGAAAGTAAAACATGAAGGAGGGGAAAAAAGAAGGCAGACTTTCAGTGAATCAGGCGAGTATAATAGACTTTGTCATTAATACAATTCTAGTGTACAAAAAGATCTTTGATGTGGTTCAGTATCAAGGTACTAGGATACTTTTATTACTAGTGATGATAGTACATTCTAGGATACTTCTATTAGTAGTGATGATAGTAAATTCTTCTGCTAGTATCAAAAAGTTCTTTTACAATTGAAAAATTTCATTCTTAGTGAGCTTCTTTTACATGTATGACTAGTGACACAGGTTACACATTCTCTAAAAGACAACAAGTAACTAGTTAATGCACCTAGTCAATAAATACCAAATGGCTAATACTGTGCTGAATGACTAAAGAATATAACACAATAAAAATGTATATGATTAATTGATGTCGAAGATTAAAATATTGATGATAAAATGGTTGCAGATTCAAGATTGATAGAATATCATGCATAATGACTTTATTGTTACTAATGCTATTCAAACTGGTACTGAATGTACACTGCGCAAAAAAAGAAAGAAATGGGACACTTCTATATCTCCCGTTCTACTTGGCCGATTGACGAAATTCAAATTACGTTTTTCATGTCTCGAAAGCACGACTTGAGATATGTATTAGATTTATATATAGCAATGTTCAAATATAGATATTTTGGCACAAAATTTGACTTTTCCTGAAATGACATGCAAATTTTTTTCCATATTTCAATTCTATGATTCATTATGCCAAACTGCTAAGTACTGTAAAAATCACACGAGTAGTTTTTCAAAAATTAGCTCTCAAAATTTTAACTCCTCAATGTTAATTGAATTTGATATATATTTATTAATATCTCTTTTTTTTATGAAACTTATTTGATTCCTTCTACACAGTTCGAAATTTAAGTTCATTCCAAACAAAACTCGCCCATTTTTTACGATTTATTTTTAAATTTTTATAAAATTTTCGGAAAAAATTTTGAATTATAACCTGTAAAATGTTTACTATCATCTTAAAGTAGATTTATTTCTAAGCATACCTGCAAAAAATTAGAGCTTTTTATTCAAAATTTCTGAAGATATACGTGAATTTATATATTAGCGCATTTTGAAATTTGGCATATTTGTTGAAAGCGATAATAACGAAAATGTAGTTTACGCACTGTGTTAAAAGTATTTGAAAGTAGAACGATATGACTTTTTTTTCCTCTTATCGACAATGTAAAAAGGAAGGAATGATGTGACTTTTTTTCCTCTGCTGCACAATGGAAGGGAAGGAAAATAGGTTGCCACATATTAAGAAGTTCGCCAAGTTAAATTTATTAATTTCTCCATAAATTTCACACCAAATTTTACAAAATTTAATATTTAGGCATAATTTGAGTCATGGAATCGAAATATGGAAAAAATATGCTATGTTGTTTAAGAAAAAGTCAGATTTTGTGTCAAAATACCTATGTTAGAATGATGCTATATATAAATCTAATATATATCCGAAGTCGCGCTTTTGAGACATGAGAAATGCAATTTGACTTTCGTGAATTGGCCCAGTAGAATGGGAGATATAGAGCTGTTCCCCCCCCTTTTTTTGCACAGTGTACATATTCTGTTTATTTCATAAATACAGGAGAGGATTGTAAGAAACTACCCAGAAATAGCGAAAACAGCATAAGTAGAAAAGAAATACAAATAAAAGTTAAAAGCTCTTTTAAGAGATAATCAGCATAAAATAGGCCGGTATGATCTAATAAAGGAGGAAGAAGGTTCCTGAAGAGAGCTGCTTGGTGCTTAAAATTTGTGAACATTCTGCTACTTTATCAGTTATCAAACAAGTGTTATCTAGTAAATAATCATTACATAGTAAGATGCTTGGCTTAAAAAATTATGCAGATACCTTAAAGCCATCAATAGACAGAAGTGAAATAGTTTTGGTTTGGAATTCATTCACAAAAAATTGTCTATATTACTTTCAAACACATAAAAATTTTGGTGTTTATATTGAGGACGAAGAATTACATGAAGTTATAAATAATACGATTATTAAAGAAATATTATAAAACACTTCTTTATTATTGCTTGTGGCTATAAAACTTATTTTTATGCTAAGTGTGATGTAAAAAGTAACTATTCTATTATGTTAGTGACATTAGTTTGACAGTTAATGCCAGATAATAATCTTAATGGAAATTTTTAAAAATCAATTAAAGGTACTTTTATTCAGATTATCTCAATATCATGTGTGAGCTAATATGAATCATTTAAAGCATAAAATTATCAAATGACTAGAAAGAAAACAGTAGAACTTTATTTCAAACTTGGATTTTGTAAGTTAAATTATGCTTTTCATGCAAAATCAGCTTGTTTTTACTATGAAATCTTCAGTTTCTACATAGTGATCTAATTTAATGGTAACACAAATGAAGATGGATAACTTTTTGTATATTGAAGACCCTGCATACAGGTACTTCTGGATTTCAAAGAATATCTTCTAGGTTTTCATTTATTCACAATGAATTAAGAAATTCTTTGCATTTTGAAACAGCAATGAAGTTGCTATAAACTATGTGAAAAGCTAAGGCAGAATTTGGTGTGGTAAATCTGTTGTTATATGATCTTTGAATACATATTATAAATGTTGTAAATGAACTTATTTAAAAATACATTTCTCTGTGTTACTTATTGTACTATAAAAAGGTTTTAGTCAATTTAATAATTTCTACCAGTTATTGCTACTTTTATGAACTAGTTAGCAGAAACAAGCAGTGGTAGAAACTTGCCAACCTTTCAGCAGTTTGATCAAAATTCATTTTTTGGTTATAATTTGCTATATATATTTGCTGCAGTATATTATATATAGTTTTAGAAGCATTCTCTTTAGTTCCATCTTGAAACTTTGCTACTGACAGCAATTTTCCATTTCAATCTTCTAAAACTAATATACTGATAGAGGATCAACAACAGTTCTAAACAGTGGTAGTCACCAAATTTGGCAATAAAAACTAGTTGCCAAAATTGTTGCTAGACTGGCAAAATCTCTTTAAATTTGGTAAGATTTACATTATAACCATTACAATATATGGTTGTTAAAGCACTTACAAAGTCCTGTCAACTCCACATATTTATACAGAATAGATTGGAATTTTAAAAAATTAGGTTCTAAATAGTAATTTCTACATATTTACAGACAAATAAATACACAATAAAGTAATTCATAGCCTTATGTTCTGCTAATTTTTAATTCAATGTATAAACTTGGGGATCACTGAGCAATGCATCCAGGCTATATTAAAAATTCAAAAATTTAATACATTCATACTGAAGACAAATGTAACTAATATTTTTCCCTAATGGTTGAATTCATCAGTCATTTAGTCATTCCACCACCAAGAATGCAGCCCATGTGTGCCAAGGGGCAACCTGTTATACCCACGAGAAAGGGTAAGTTCTATCCATAGTTTCTCAGGAATTTGAATCTGTGCCAAGGACTAAGCCAGCAGAGCACTGTTTTAAAAATATGCAAGTGTGAAGAGTATGAAATTGTAACATTCATTTTTAAGCCACCTTAAGTACATGATAAAGAAAAATATTTGTAAGTGCTCCTAAATTTAAGAATAAATTTCTTAATAAAATCTAAATTTGAAAACAAAACATTTTTCAGAATTTATTGAATTCTAATCAGTTATCCATTATACTTATATTCTAGAATTCAATATATATGTTTACAAGTATACATGTATATCTATAATTAGTATTTTTAGATTTTAATGGTAAAACACAAATATTAATTGCATTCAGGCATTTGGTTCAAGAATGATAACTGATTTTAGATATGTTGTGGAGCTATTATGCATCTTAGAGTAATTATCAAAGGTGTATTTAACATATATTCAAGGACATAACTGTAGAAACATTGATTTAGGAATAGTAGCTTGTAGAAAATTTTTATTTTGGCATATATTTTACTTGAATAAAATGCTGAACAGCTAAAATGAAGTCTCCCCCAGATTGCTCGAGAGTGTTTTTAAAACATTACATTTAAAAATCACTTCATGTTATTTGTTATACGTATTTATTAAAAATTCTCTATGTACAGAATTATCTTTGCTTTCAAGAATACCGCGTTTCATTGCATAATCATATTTGACAGAATTAATTAAATTCAAAATTTCTAGTTACATATGTTAAAGTTATGTTAAAGTACCAATAAAAAGTTATTGGATATTTCTTTAGAATATAATGTTTTAATTTAAGTAAGCCAATTATGAATAGTTTAATTAAATTTTCCATATAATACTAATACAGAATGTGATTAAAATTTAATGATTTATATTTTTTTTAGGTGGAAGAGGTGGATTTGGACGTGGTGGCCGAGGAGGTGGAGGATTTGGAGGTCGAGGAGGTGGTGGTGGATTTGGTGGACGAGGAAGTGGTCGAGGAGGAGGATTTGGTAGTCGAGGAGGAGGTGGAGGATTTGGTGGTCGAGGAGGAGGCGGAGGGTTTGGTGGCCGTGGAGGATTTGGTGGTCGAGGAGGAGGCGGAGGATTTGGTGGTCAAGGTAGAGGTGAAAAACGTAGTTATGATAGTGGAAATTTCAATCAAAACAAGAGAACAAAATTTGATTGACTTTATAGAAAAACCTTTATTTTGTAATTATATGTACAAAAAAGTATGTAATAAAAATCACTGTGAAATCATTCATCGAAATAAATGTGTTTATTTTTCTGTTCTGCTAGTTTTGTTGCCTTTGCTATAATCTGAAAAAAAAAAAAAATTATTTTGCATGATTTTCATATCACACAAGACATTCTTTATTATGTATAATCCAGCATAACTTTACATTTTAATAATTGATAAAATATCTTAAGTATTTGCAAAGTAAGATGAAATAAATTTCACTAATTAGCACCAATCTTAATATGAAGTAGAAAATACAAATAATTATGGAACTATGATTACTTTCAAATTTTAAATGTGTTTCAAATTTTAAATGTGGTTTAGGCTGGATGTGCTAGCATATGGGATTGCTTAAAATTCATGTCAATCTAACTGATTACATTTTTAAGCACAGGAAATCCAAAAATAATATAATATACTAAAATTTACTTGCCAGAGAATAGCATGGAGATGGATGTGTACCAGTTAGGGATGATGAAAAATGAATAAATAATACCCTATGTTACATAACCTATCAAAATGTCATTCAGTATTAATTGTATAAAAAATACACTTTATTCTACAAAACTAATAAAAATATATATCTAAAAACTGATTTGAACTATGTGAGGAAAAAAAGATAATAATCCTCAATAAAAAGAAACTGAATAGTGTGATGCTTAATGAATGAGACAAACTTTTACAATTTAAAATTTTTGGTAGTAATTATCAACAACAAAAGTGAAAATATGAGAAAGTTTTTATGTAAATTTCTTATTGCATTCATTTCATACAGTTACTAAAACTATTTTATGTTAATGCTTAGTTTTAAAATTAAACACAGTACATAGACTCCTACTGTAGAACTGTAGTTAAGTCAATAAATAAGTGACTATTTTACAACCTTAAAAATGTACACATAACAGACATCTTTTTCAAATGATCAGTCTAGATTTAACTTTAAATCCATAGATATAAAAACAGGCCCATTTTGAAATTTTGCTTACATATGCTGTCTCAGAAGAAAAAAAAATTCAAGATAATTTATATTTAAAGTTTACTTTGAGCAATGCATTTCATAAAGATGACTATAAATATATTTCTGCAATTTAAAATATAAAAAAAAAAATCAAATGAGAAATTTTTTACATATAAATTTTAAAAATGTGATCATAGGCAAAAATGCCTGTCCCTTTCCAGTTTTATGTTATTTAACCTCTTTGTTTTGTAACATAATTTTTTTTAACAAAGAAGTTTAATTATCTTAAATATGAACTATTAGTGTGTTATATTCATGATAAAAATTAATCACAGAAGTTTTTTTTATTGGCAAATCAATAAAGTAATTTGTCTTCCACTTCATGTCAAGTCCGTTACCTTGAGATTATTTTATCCACAATTAATTTGTAAATCTGCTTAAAAGGGGCAGTACATATCCAGTGACACAGATAAACTAGTCAAGATAAGTTTCACTACTTGAATATGTACTGCCCCCTTTAGGCAGATTTACAAACTAATTGGGGATAAAATAATCTCAAGGTAATGGGACTTGTCATGAAGTGGAAGACAAATTATTTTTATTGATTTGCTAAATTTATATCTAAAAATTTCATTATATATATATATATATATTTTTTTCTTAAAGTGTAGAAATATATTTACAGCCATCTTTATGAAATGAATTGCTCAAATTAAACTTGAAATATAATTTATCTTGAATTTTTTCTTCTGGGACAGCTGAAGTGACTGTTTTGAATCAGTCATATGAAGGGAAATTAGAGGCCATAAGAAATAATAATCTAAATGGTGACAAAGAATATACATATAACCATTGCAAAAATATATATAATTTAAGTTATTAATCTGAATATTTGTGAGTGGCTTGCATAGCAAACTTAAATTTTGAATCAAAGAATCTTTTTCTATAGCAGTTTTTCATTTGTTTACATGTATATTTTTTCAATGACAACTGCTTCAAGAATTTTCATACCTAAATTTGGTTAAAATGCAATTTGACTTTAATAGTATGAAAAGTTACTATTAAACATTCTTTCACAGGTTGCATTTGAATGAAGCATTAAACACATCACAACAGGCAAGACTTTGTATTTAATATACCCATTTATGTATTTTAATTCTTCGATTCCTCCTCATGCTACATCAGTATGCAAATCTGGAACATCTTTTAAAATTATCTATTTCATTTATATTCAATATATTGACTCAATTTATATTTAACCAAAATATTTTTTAGCATAAGGGATGAAAAAGTATTTGTCATGAAATAAAGTTTTTAAGTTAATTCAGTAACTTCAGCATGTTTCAAAAGATGGATTATTTAGAGGAAATTTATCTGTTATTTATCACTATGCAGGTATAAAAAAAAGCCTGTACTAAATTAAAAATTAATTTCACTTTTATTTAACTGGGCATTTTTGAAATATAATTTTGCTTTTCCATCAGTCACTAAATTTTTATTTTCTTTTTGTTTCTGCATCTTCTTTAGAAGTTACTGATGGTTTTACGAATCTAATAAATGAATTCATTAAAACTTCTAATAAGTTCTGTTCTCAGTTTATGTATATAACGAGCTTGTTGCAAATTTAATATTTACTGTTATATTAAATGGAAGGCAAAATAGTCTTAAATATAATACATATAATTTTGTGGTAGATGCTTGTAATATTTTTTTATTGTTTTAAAATTTCTTTCCTTCTCATTCCCCGAATGAGCAGTTGAAAAATTAATCAGAGCAACCCACTGTTCTAAAATTCTTATTGTAGACTTTAAAAGAGAAAGCCACTTGCAGTGTAGTATTTCATTGAACTTTTCTCTAAAAAAAAAAATACATCTATTTAGCAGAATTTCTGTTTCTGAGCCAATTAATTTAATAAGTAGTTTTTGTTGTGCATGGAAAAATTGGGGATGGTTATACATTCGTGCTCAAAAAATAAGCCACAAGCGCTAAAAGAAAAGGTACAAATGTAAAAAGGGGAATTAAAACATACAATTTACCTCTGAGGTAGAGGTTGCATCTCCAAATCAAATAGGCAACCAAAATTAGTATAAAATGCAATCCTGCAGTCATACCATAAGGCCTTAAAAAGGGTAGTACTTATGTGTCAATTCACAAGCAACAGATGCAGTACTTATGTGTCAGTTCACACGCAACAGACAGCCAAAGCGGAAAGCATGAACCAAAGACAGCATTTGCACAATGAAATGCGCTGGAGGGCTATCAGGATGTTGCAAACTGATGCTAGACAATTCACTGTTGCAAGAGCTGAATGTGCATCATACCATCATCAGTAAGCTCAGGAATCGTATGGGGATCAAAATCCCTGCAGGAGACTGTGGATGCCGAAGGATTACTACAATGGCAGACAGTCATTTCCTGTTGCTTTGTGCAAGACGCCATAGATCACTGACAGTATGACAGCTGGCATCACAGATGGGCCTGCCAAACTGTGTCACATCAATTGCATGAAGGCGGATTGTACACAGAACGACCTATGGTTTGTGTTCCTTTGTCTCCATGGCATGTCAGCACAGTTGAATTGAGCAGTGAACATTGCAATTGGATATCAGAGCAGTGGGACCACATACTCTCTACAGATGATTCTTGATTTAAAATCTAAAATGATTTCCGAATGGCACTGATATGGCGAGAGCCAGGGACATGACATCGGGTGACAAATATTGTCGAAAGAGATCATTACAGGGGAGAAAGCCTATTCATATGGGCTGCAAGCAATGAATGTCAGCACCGACCTCTATGTTATTGATTCCTGTGGTTGTCACAGTTGTCCAATATCACAACAAAATTCTATACGCTCTTGTGCATTCTTTTATCACTGCAATGAGTATTGAAGCAATATTTATGGACGACAATGCATACTTGCACAGAGCTCAAGTGATGTGGAGTTAACTGTAGAATTCCGGCTGCACAAATGGGTCACACAGGCGGTTTGTGCATGCTTTATTTTCTCTTTTTAACAATAGAAAATTGGAAATACAGTCAAATGTAGACTTTTATTTAAGATTTGCTTGTTTATCACACTTCTTAAAACATAAGAATATAGCAATCCTCTTAAACAAGAACAAATATACTAGCAGATTTAGTCAATGCTGGCAAATCAGGTTGAAAAAATATATCGCTCAACAGCTTACAATAGCAAATCACTTGCATAAAAAAAAAAAAATAGAAAAAATGTTGTATTTATAAAGAATACAAAATGTTTTTTTATAAAGAAATAAATCAGAAATTATGATCCAAAAGAAATATCACATCATAAATTAAGTTTGTTAAAATAACAAAAATGTGATATAAATAACTATTCTCAGCTAAACACAAAGAATACCACTATTGCTTTTTGAACGAGGGATTTTTTATATGCAGTTTTATTGGCTGTCACCAAATATGTCCGGCAACAATGTATAACATTGCACACAATGCTCATGACTCCTGTGCAGGTGCCGCAGAAATGTATCTTAAGTGCCAGATATATGTTTTCCAGTGTAGACAGAGTCCCGCAGGCACCACATGTTTGTAGAAATACTTGTTTGGAGATATGATTCTGTGCAGATAGGACTTAATAGAACAAAAATACTTGTTTTGAGATATGATTCTGTGCAGACAGGACTTAATAGAACAATGTATGTGCTAAAAATTCTACAAGCATCTCTAGCTAAAAATGTTTGAGTTTATATTTATAATACTACATAATAATTCTACAGATCACACCAAATATTTGTCTATGAAATAAAGCTATGAGCTGGCCAGCATGCTTTGATATTATTTCAATTTGCATTGGTACAATTTATAAACATGTAGTTTAAGAATGTAATATTTAGCTCATATTGTTTCTACTATTATTCTAACAGCAAAAATAAACTTTTTCTAAACACAATAACCTATTTTCAGGCAAAAGAGATTAAAAGCTTTTCTGTACATGTAAATGAAATTTGAAATAAAAACAACTCTAAACCAGAAATGAAAATTCCTGCAAACATTTCTGACCAGTGACAACCAACTGGTGCAAGATGCATAAGACTGGGGAAGTTTTTATCTGTGACCCATGTCTACATTGCAAAAATTTATTGTTACTGAATGAATTTCTGTCAATTTTCATACTTTTTAATAATGTTGGATCTACCATTATATATAAAGACTGCTTGAAATCAATATTACAAGAAAATCGAAACAGCAGGTTTCTTATTGCAGAGCATATTCCTAAATATTTCCTAAACACATATATTATGTGGGCCATGGCTCAAATTTGTTGCTTCAAAAGTAGTTACTGTCTTTGATCTTTACATAGCACAAGAGTTTTACATAAGTTGAAATAAAAACTAATCCTTAAAAATTCAACTATCAAAACCTGAACTCTGGCAAATATAATTACAAACTTGTTTCTTTTATATAAAGAGATTTATTTAGTCTTCCCTGAAAAGTGTACACAGCCATAACAATAAGTTTATAAATTTTCTCACATTTTATCACTTCGGGAAAATTTTAAACATTTGCTCTATATCATCTTGAATAATCGTTTTAAAAATAAATAAAATTAATTCTAATTTACTAAAATATAATTTAGCTAACCTTATCTCTTCCTCTTTTTTTGTGTGTTACTGGAGTGCTAAACTTTGTATTCCTATCACTCTCAATCTTCTTCCAATATTCAGCTTCTTCTGTGTCTAAAATAATAAAAAAAAAGTTTAAAAAAATCAAATGCTAAAACAAGAATTATTCTCGACATTAAATCCGTAGTTTAATCTAGCCTCCATCTTAAAAGACTGCTTTCAATTTATTTTAAAATTATGATAGCTAAGATGACAGACTCCACTCTCTTGAATATTGATCCAAGACACATACTTCCAATTTAAGAAGATTCTCAAGTTTCACAAAAACTGTTCCAATAATCTGGATGAAAGAGTTCTCAGTATATGAAATTTAAATTTTATTTTGTTCTTCATACAGAAAAAATTCCAATAAAACATTTGTAATGCTTTCATAAGTTAACATATTATGCAGAGTGTCTCAAAAGGTCATTGCCAAACATAAAATGCTGGTCTCTCACACCACAACAAAGAAATTTTAGGTAGGAAACTTTGTATCAGAAAATGCGAATGGCGACCACTACAGAGCAATGTTCGCACGTAGACAGGGGAAGAAAGAAAGGCTGTCAAAAGAGGTGTTAATATGACTTTTATTAAAGAACATGGTTAAATAACAGAAGATGTTCAAAACTCCTTCCATTCACCACAATGCATACTTCACAACGTTGATGCATGGATTCACAGACCCATTTAAAATTAGCAAGTGTGTCACAGACATCTGCTGCCACCTCCACGATCCTAGAGATGAGATCCATGTTTGATGTTATGGTTGTCTTGTACACTATGGACCTCATATATCCCCAAAGGTAGAAATTCAGGGCTGTCAGATCGAGGAATTGCGGTGGCCATGCGACTGGTCCATCTCAGCCAGTCCAGTGATCATGGTATGTCCTACTGAGATATTCCCACACAGTTCTGCTAAAATGTGCAGGTGCTCTATCATGGTGAAACCAGATGTTTCAGTGTGTAGCTTCTGGAACATTAACCATCAGATCTGGCAATACTTTAAAAAAGTGTGATAGATTTTTCCTGTCCAGGCCTTAAGGTAGTAGGTAAGGGCCAATTAATATGTCATCAATAATATCAGCTCAAACAATGGTGCAATGTTGTTGACTTCCATAAGCACGTGTACACCTTGCATTTTCAGCATCCACGCATGCATGTTGTGCAGGTTCAGGACACTGTCTCGTGTTAAAAAGGGTACGTCGGAAAATAAAATCCACCAAATTCAGCTGTGTGACCCGTTTGTGCAAGTGCATTGTGTTGGGGTAAATCATCATTGCACAATGCTTGTAATGTTTGGATGTGGTAGGGATGCAGCGTGTTCTCGAACAGTATGCACATAATATGCATTCAGTTGCTCGGAGACTTGCTTGCAGTTTCGTAGCACAGCTTCTTCTACAACAGGTGTGCATGTAGTGCGTTCTCAACTGATGTAGCTACTTACTTGGAAAGTTCTTGCTTCAAGTAATCTGCGATGCAGTTGTCCAAACAAAGCATGACTTGACTGAAATCTCTTTACATCCGTACCATGGCTTGTCTAATTTCATCCACGGCACTAAACACGTAATGCATATCGGCCAATTCTGAGTTAGCAGATCGTTTTATACTTCTGCAGTGTTCTTGCCTGAAATGATCACACTTCCCACTGTCCCATAAGCCTGCAAACATTGCCCTGTAGCAGAGTATTTTTAAACACATCTTCCTATGTAAATCTGTCATGGTATGACACCATGTTAAGTTTGGTAATGACATTTTGAGACACCCTGTATACAAAATTTGTAGAGATATTCAAGAATATATTTGCTTACATCAGTTTTCAGTGCCTACTATTAAACAAATTTTTTAAAAATTCAACCAGCTTTTAGGAGCAACTGCAAAACAAAAATCATTCATTTTTGAATTAACATTTATAGCGCTTTTTATTAAACAAGTAATTGGCTTTCTGAAAATATAAATTATGCATTTATCTGTGAATTTCATATATAAAGATACAGAACTAATCTACTGAAGCATTAATGGCAACTGTATTAACTGGAATTTTTGTTCAATGGGTTCCATACAGAAAGTTATATTTTATTAGTATAAAAGTTCTAATTTGAACACACTGTTTAAAATATATCATATAACAAAGATTATACTGTACAGTATTACACTCATTATCTACAGAATCAGGCAAAAAATTTTTGGCTAAGGTCTTTTTAACTTATGAAAACACTTTTATGAACTCAAATATGTTTTTAAAATATGGCATCTCTAAAATTATCAAATTACTTGATATAAAATAGGAAACAGAAGTTTTAAAGAAAAGTTCAGTTATTAAAACACGACAAAATATTTATTATGCTGCTAGTAATAGTGCAAACGATCCATTTAGACTTTCAACCTGTTTAAAATTACTCCAGTGATTGTAAGAATGTGAATCCAGTGATTGTCCAGTTTACTTATACTTTTTTTAACTAGGCCAAAAGCTTTAAAATATGGATCAAGATGGCATTTTAAGTTCACTATTCTTGTGATGTGTTATGGAATAATCTCCTTCCCCTTTGCTAAAGTACAGTGGAACATGGGAATCTTGGTTCATAAATGACTTTGACCCTGGAAAAATTTTCCAAATGAAAAATGTATAGAATGACAAACAGTGTCTTGAGATACGAACAAGTATAGCAACAAATGATACTCCAAAATGCAGTTAATGCAGTGGAAGAAATGTCTTCAGACGAAGAAGATGGAAGGAAAGTTATTTTTAGTTACTTGGTCTGCAAAATTTGTGCAATCTGAGGTGGTAAGGTCCAATAGTTTATAAAGACAAGGGTTCTCAGCAAGGGAAGAATTCCCCCTGAAGGGGGAATTTCATAGCTTCAGAGGCAG
>KK112268.1:421631-451785 GCA_000611955.2 Stegodyphus mimosarum | reverse complement strand
AGTTAAACTTTTTATTTACTGTTAAGTATTTAATTTTTAATTCACATTGTAGCATTTATTAATATTTTCTATACTTTTTGTTGTCTAATTTACAACAGATGTTAAAAAATAATCTGAATCTAAATAAATGTATATATGTATTTTTTGAGTTTGGGAAAGGAGGGTGGGGGATGATCTAGCAATGGTGACGGGTGCACGGGATAAAAAAGATTGAGGACCATTGTCATAGAACATTATTACTCTAATAAAAGGAGTAGTAAACCATAGCATGAATATATGCAATGACAATGATATGTCTTGCTTTATGAATATTTTAAAACATTAAAAAAATTACAGTAGATATATTTTTAATGGGACAAAGGCTTAACTATTCTCAAGTAGAAGTGAGCAGTGTTAAAAGAAAAGAAAAAACACAGAAAAATAACTTCTACCTGTTATTGTTACTATAGGATTTTCCTTTCAAATAATAATGTTTTGCATCTTTGGTTTCTTCATTGTTTCCTACTTATACTACAACCTTCCTTCATAGATATATGCTAAAATTTAATTCAAGGTTCCATATTATTTATATCTTTAGTATGCATTAAATATTATGTATGTATTAGATTTAATGAATACCATTGATTTTGGATTACATACTTGCACACAGAGTACTCTTTTCTAAGCAATCATTTGCAATCCATAGAAGATCATTCATCTTACATTAATTCCTATGGGGAAAATTGTTTCATGTTACAAATATTTTGAATGACAAACTAGCTTCAACAAAGAATTAAGTTTGTGAACCAAGGCTGTATACGGACAGAAATTACCATTAGAAAATGCAAAAATATTTTGGAAATGCTCACTCAATCTTCTTTATTGAGGTAAAATTATGTAATTCATGCAGACATAAGAATGTACTTTTTTAAGATAATTCATGGGTTTTCCATATAATAGATCTGTGTGATGATGAAATGAATGCAATGAATGACTTACAGAGGTATAAAATAGTTAAATATTACAGAGGTATAAAATAGTTTTATGGACTTAAAATGAACGATATATAGATTTATTTTGAGGTGATTTATTATTTTACATTCTTTTAATTAATTCTAAAATTCATTTGCATAACTTACAAATTGAGATTTTCATTATTTAGGAAATTAATTACATTTATATTGCATTTATTATTAAATATGAAACTGGTTCATATGCAAAATTCAGAGATTTCAATATGCTCAAATTACTCAATCAAAATCTGCAAGTGTGCTTGTTTTTATTACTAAAAATATGTAAAGAATCTTATAAGATAGAAAATGTAATGAAATTTTTATATCAAAAATTTAAAGGACAATAAAAAACTTAAACCATAAAAAATGCATAACTTTAAAGTGTTACTGAAATAGATTGCTTACCTTTAAAAATTAAAAGTACTGCTATTTTTAACTCAAAACTAGAATATTATTAAAGAATAATTAACCTGAATTTTTAAAAAAAGGCTTTACAAGAAAAAACCAAAGATGTCCCAAATGTAGTTGAATAAGTTAAAAATATTTGATGCTATGAACTCTTTCTTGTCAAGTTCCCTATAGCATTATTTTCCCCCTTTGTTCCTGGCCCTCCCTAGGGCACAGAAATTAATTCAACAGAAACTGTTGATAAACTTTTAGCACAGAAGTGTTGTCCCACAGTTTGGATGTACTCCTGCGCTCTGTTCTGCAGATGTTTCCATATTGATTCCTGTTGCAGCATGCAAATGAGCAACAGCGAGATGATTTTGTGAATTTTTCCCTCATCAGATATGATGACTACAGCAGGTGGCCACTGTGGATATTGATAAGAGATGATTGATATTGGATAAGATGTATTTCTACTTAACTGGGAAACTCCAAGACAGCAGAGACTGGGTGTTCACTGGGCTGATGAAAATCCTCATGATGTGGCACCAGGACCTTTAAACAAAGCTAAAATTATTGTGCGGTGTGCACAGAAGTGTTGTCCCACAGTTTGGATGTACTCCTGCGCTCTGTTCTGCAGATGTTTCCATATTGATTCCTGTTGCAGCATGCAAATGAGCAACAGCGAGGTGATTTGGTGAATTTTTCATGCCATCTCATTCACTCTCAGTCTGTACTTTTTCAAAGAGGTGATTTGCAAGTTATGAAAACGTGCTCTATCACAAGCACTTGGTACACAATGTAGCAGAATTTTGCCATCCCAGAACTGAAGCAGTGAAATCCTGTTAATGACATTGTATGATGCAAGATGGTGCTCCTCCACATATCACCATATGTATTTCTCCAGATGTGCTAAAATATGAGAAGGCTACCTGCCAAGGTAATAATGCAAGTGCATTTTTTTTCTAATATTTCTCCTGTATTTAATAATTGCATTCTTAGTAGCAAAAACTATATAACATTTTTAAGAGAAAGGAATTGCATATTTATGCATCAAATAAATATCTGCATGCTAAACATTTTTCTCTATTTAGTTCACTAGAGAGACAAATATTCTTTCATATAAACATTCTCTGGAATTTAAAATAACAGAAAAAAAGTTTTCACAGCCAGACTAGCCTTAAAATATATGAATGTTAAAGCAGCTAAATCTGGTGATACATATCAGAAGTGATATTTAAAGAAAGAACTAGTTTATTTTCCTCCCATACAATAAAGATGACAGAATTTAGAAACCTGACAAATGATTATTCAAACTAAAAATAAAATAAAACATTACAACATTTGCATAACAAAATAGTTAACTTTTATAAGTAAATATCCTTAAAGGAAAACTTCAGAAATTGTTAAGAACATTACTCTTAATCTAGTTGCTTTAATTATAAGCAAGAAAAATGCATATTCTTGTTTTGGTCTTGCTGCCAACAGTCTCTAAATTTACAGCTACTAAAAATAGTAGTAAATTACAGTTACAGTTATTAAAATAATAAAATAGCAAAATTTCTATTCTTAACTTGTAGAGTTAATATTTTGCATTAACCCTTTATTTATAATTTCAGCCTTTACTAAAACATCTCCTTGCCATTTCGTCACCAGAAGTGTAAATAAGTAGGACAGTATTTAAGCTGAGGTTTTTGAATTGTAAGACACAAAGTACTTCTGCCTCTCGAGACCACATTACTTAGTTTTGCCAGCTCTGATAAGGCTAGTAATTATTCGGCTTTGTATTGTAACTATTGCCATTTAAATTGTTATGCCAGTGAGAAGTTCTGAACCAATAAAGATTTAAATTAAATTGTGCAGTCTTTGACTACTAGGTTAAGGTTTAAATTGGAATATGACTTTTAATTTTTGAAGTTACATTGCTTTAAGTGGTGACTGATCTTGCCAAGCATGACAAGTGCATTTATAGTCAAGTTCTGTTTTAATAAAAAGGTTATTTAACCCAAGACTTTGTAGTTAATTTCAGACACAACCATAATTCATTCTATGTCTGTTTTAAGAATTTGGATCTACTTTATGCTCCCAAAGAAAGTCAAGCTCTATTAATCCTCCAAAGCATAAAAGCTTAGCCTTTTTTCAGTAAAATTAGTTAAAATTTAATACTGTGTCTTGTTCCACACTGAGACAACCAATCATCAGTTGCTTTTAAATCATTATGGCCTAGCCTTTAAACAGTTCCCTCTGATTTCATTTTCAACACCAAGCCACTGATATTTAAGCCTTGCCACTTGACTATAGAAAACCACTAATCTAATATTTCTTTGACTTCTGGATACTTTCCATCACATATTCAATGGCTGGTTTTTAATTTTAACCAGCAGAACAATTTTAATGGAAAGTGTGAAATCATTTCTTGGAATCCTTGAAAAGTTTTAAAAATTTTAAATAAAATCAGCATTCTAAATGAATACTGTTATGTATAATATACAATGACAATACATTCTTAAACAGACACATAATTGCCCAATGCATGACAGTATTATCTAATTCCCATCACATTAGTCTTGCCAAATATCAATGAATATAATATTGACAGGTTTTCAAAAAAATCTGTAACAATTGTAAAAAATTGCTAAATTTCTGCTTTCCTAATTAAGCTTAGCATCAGTTTATGAGTTTGGTTTCTGTTCTTGAGATTTTGTCCAACAAAGCAGCTGCTTTAATTAACCAGCTAACCCCAATTAAACAGAATTGACAGTATTCTCAAAATTACTCGCGCCTTTTAAAAATAATCATCTATAAAAGGTCGTTACAAGTTATCACCTATATCTGGCTGTAAAAACAGAAATTTTTAGAAAACAAGATAGATTTTTTTTACTGCTTTTGATTTCAGAAGATACTTATTGCTACTGAGTTGTGAAATATAAAATGAGACAAAATGAAAGAAAATGCACAAATGGAAAACATAACTATTATTTTCCAGGATGTTATCAAACAAAAGGAATAGCTTCTTAATTTGGCTAGCATGACTAGAAATGATTAAAGATCTTATCTAGATCAAAAACTGTGAAACTTGAAAGTCTTTTACAATTCAAATCTACCAGATGGTTAAACAGATAATATACTGATGTTCAAAAATGAAGTTAGACAATTTTTGTAATAATTCAATATTTTAAAAATTGATGTCGCATATAATTTGTGTATGCATCTAGTAATTGTTTAAAGGTTACCTTTTTTAAGAAATGCAAAAGTGAGCAGTGTTTGAATCTGCAAAATTCATCTATAAAATTTTTTTGCAAGAAGAAACACCAGACTTACTGATTTTTGCTCAAATGAGTTCCCACAATCGTTTAAATGATGAAATGAGATGGAGAGCCTTTTGGCAGGTTTAAGGATACCCATTCTTAAATTGAGATCCTGCATGGAAAACACCCTAAAGTTTGAATTCAGGTATCTCCTATACCTCATCTCCAGCCAGCAATCTCTTGAGGGGACTTCCGGAAAACAGCATTTTAAATGCTTTTTCGGCATTTAACAGAAATTTAAATTTTCTATAAATTCATATTTTTAAAATTTTTAAAAAACAAACTTGGTTATGATAAAAAATATAATTTGATGAGTTAGAACTGTTTCCAATAATCCAAAAACTATTTGATGAGTTAGAACTGTTTCCTACAACCCAAAAACTAACGCATGTTACATAATTGCACAACAATATCCACAAAATATTATTTAACACTATTTCAAATGCAAACACATATGCCATTTTATTTCAGGGTTGCCACACTACCTGGAAAACCGGAAAAAGTCAGGGAATTTGAATATTTTAGTCTAAATCTGGAAAAGTCAGGGAATTTCATACAGCGATCCCCCCAAATAGCGAGTTTTGCGTCAACGTTGGAAGCCGATCACTTTCTTGGCGCGCATTACCGTCATTCGGGCAGCTGGCATAGAGCCAATTCTTGCAGCTCGAAAAAAATTGTGCTTTGGAAAGGCAAAGGAAGTTTCCAGCAACTTTGGTTCTCAGTTATCTCGAGAATCGAAATACTCGCATGCGCATGTGCAGTGCATGTTGAACTAAAGAATTGACGTATTACACTAAAGAAAATACGTATTCTTGTATGAAACAAAATCTGTTTAATAATAGTATAGCGGTACCATGGAGGTTAGAATAGCCTCTGTGCACGGTACACACGGGATTTGGTGACATTATAATGGGCAGCAAACAGACCATTTTGGTGTTGGCGGCAATTTTCAAAATCATGCCAAGGCCGTAGCGTATAGTAGGATTTTACCGCAAAATCTTTTAAATACTTTTTTAAGAAATGCCTTATTTGTCATTTTGCAGCAAAATAAAAAAATAGTAATCAGTCATCTAGGCTAACTATTTAATATAACTATATTCGCCAAAATATCGTTGATTATTCTAATTCAGTTTTTTTAATTATTTTAATGTTATTCAAATCATTTAATGTTACTTCTATCCCTTAAATTTATTTATTATTAGTAAATAATACTTTCAAATTTCAGGAAATTTTCTCTGGCATAATCCTGAAACTAATTCTAGCAGTATGATGACACAACATCACGAAATTCAATGCACATATTTTTTTGCTTATGTATAAATATAAAATACCTAAATTTATTTAAAAATATCATTAAATAGATTTCTTTCTTTTGTTTAGCTGCAAAATGTCAGAAAAAAAAATTTTTTATCCACATTGAAGCAGATTCTGATCTCAATTCTTCAGTGGAGAAAACAACTCCTATTATAGTCATAATGGTAATCTTTGAGGATAATATATAAGTCATATCTAATTGGCAAATTTTTGTGTTTTCAAGTGGTACCATAATTAATTTACCTTTTAGCACAGCCAAAGTGCATTACGCGGATAGACTGGAATTTTCTTAAAACACACCTGGAAAAGTCAGGGAATTTCATTCTCCTGTTTGAGTGGCAACCCTGTTATTTGTAAGGACAACTGTAATTTTATTTAAAATGATCTCTGATTTGTCCTTAAAATGGAGAGTTGAGGACTAAATTAAAAATCATATTTTATGATTAGAGTTCTGAGAATACTGAAATAACCCTTAATGACTCATGATATTACAAAACCATGTTTTTTATAGCATTTCCTTTAACACTATTGTTAAAAGCAATATGAATGTGCTCTATATTTCAGAAAGAATCAGAAGAAAATTAGATATGTTCCAAACATGTTCAATTCATGCTGAATGGAATTTAGGTAAAGTGATCTCAATAACCATTTTGATGAAGCAGAGTTTTCAGTTTTAAATACTGTCTGACAGTGTGAGTCCTGTGAACTCATACACTATCATCTCTAAAAACGGAATGAAGGATTGAGCAAGGACATGACCTTTATACTAAAAGGAAAGATGTGGAAATCATTCCAGCTACAAACAGCAATTTCTACTGAAACTATGAAAATGGTGCCTCTATAAGTGCACATTTTGCAAATGTTATTAGTGTGATAGCGAGTTCCATGCATTCTCTACACTTAAAAGTGTCAGGAATCAGTTTGTAGATCAAAGTATGCTTCAGCTGTAATGAGCAGAGCATCATTCTTTTGGAGTCTAGATGAAATGGTCTTGAGACCAGTTTAAGCAGGATCCTATGTTCATAGGTATCAGTAGGATACAAATCACAGGTCACTGTGTGTAAGCATCTGTAAACAGTCTGCAGAGATATAGTTCTTCTTATCAATGTTGCAAGGTCAGAAGCAAACTGATGTATAGTGATGTACTTGCAAACACAAAAGTGGCCATTCTGAATGGTTGTGACACTTAGGTGTTGTTTGGATATGTACTATTATTTGCATTTCTTTTTCGCCCCTTATTTATTTCCTCAGCATTTAATTTCATGTTATCATTAACATATGATAATTTCGTTACTGGTAACATGTTTTGTTTTACTACTGAATTTTATGTGAATGGCAACAATATTCATATTTTTATGTTTATTCTTTTGGTATGAAAATAAAATAATAGTTTTCACTGCCAAAAAAATGCTGTAGGCACTTTTTTGTTTAATATAACATTTCAGGTTTTAGAATGTTAATAAAGTTTTATGTCTAAAAAACTCATTCTTTTAGTCCAAGACGACTAGCAGATGCCTATTTATTGGTCTTTGCAACACAGTTACGTCACTAAGATACCAACTGAGAACTGAATGACTGACACTGAGGGCTCAAGCTACTTCCTGTTTTTGGTGGTTATTCAGTATCTCAGTTGGATAGGGTTATCTGGATATAGCACAGCACATGAAGGCTATCTCCATAAGGGTAGGAAAGCCTATGTGGAAGACTTTTTAAGAGAAACTGGCTTGTACTCACAATGCACAAGGGACAACCATGAAAAACACACATGCAACCAGCTTGTTGTTTGGGTTCAGAAGGCTGAATTACTAGTATTCAATGATCTTAAGCATTCGGTCACTAGTGGGACTAATCAATATTTGGCCAATGTGAAATATAGTATTTTAAGTACAATATATCATACATATAGTCTATCAAAGTAATATTAATTACCGAATACAGTCAAAAATAATATTAATTACCTAATACGGTTAAAATAATATTGATTACCAAATACAATTATACAAAAAGTTCATTTAAAAGTGATATACACACACCTTTCAATAATTCTGCAGTTCCTAAATGTTGCAGTTTTCGCTCATTGATAACAGATAAAGCTTCTTCTGAAGTATGGCAGCGTACAAAAACTTCAGAATGTCCTAAGGGAGCATCAATATAAGCTACCACAGCATTTGCTTTCACTTGATCCTAAATGGAAAAAAAAAAAGTTAATAATTTATCATCATTTAACTTACAAATTATTTTAGCATTGACTATAAATTGTACAAGCACTTCTTATGATTGTTCATTTTATATTACGCTTGATAAATAAAATTCTCAATCTAGATGTTTTAAAATTAAATTCCAGGAACATCACTATTTGAAATACCAACACAGAAGAGAAACCTGCCAGAGTGGAACATATAATTAACAAAGCAGGTATAAAAACATTTTGTTTTTGGAATAGATATTGTCAAAAACTCAATCAATTTCGACAGCAACCAGGTACAGGTACCTCTTCATCAGGGTCAAAGAAATCTGCAAAACTAGAAAGCAATGATCGCAAACAATTGTATGAGTGCAAAAAGTCTTGAGTCTGCAAAAATTAACCAAAAAGCTTCTTCCATAGATTATATGGTTAACATGTATAAAGAATTTATTTGCCCACAATTTTTATGACATTGAATTCCAACTTAAATGCCAGCTTGGCTGATTTGTTTAACTGTGTAACAAGCAACCTTGTTTACTTCAGATGTGCATAAGGACAGATTCTTAAAAATTCTTTTTCCCTTTAAACATGATACACATGGTAAAGATTAGGTTACTGGAGAGAAGAGAAATTTTCTTTTTAATTAAATCTTAAATCTGAATTGTAGCACCTTTCCATTAAGTTACTTAATTTATTTGCATTTGTGTAGAATATAATTGGCACTGGGATTAAATTTAGACAATACATTAACGCTTGAGTTCTTATAAACAGTAAGTTTATTTATTCTGTCACTTACGAATCTGAAAATATAAATAAGTAATTTTGCTAGTGGATATACAAGATACAATGAAGTATTTTTACTTTAATTTCTCAAAATTTTTCTCATTATTTTCCCTTTTCCCCCTCTACTATGTTTTTCTTTTGCACTGACATTATATTCTTTCTATGCAAAAAACATAAAAAATATATCAGTTCTGTGTTCAAAAAATATTAAATAATTAATTTTTACAGTATGAGCATGTTTTGGTTAGCTGTTTAAGCACAAACAATCCAAATTTTATGTAACAACTAGAAATGAAAAAATGTACACAAAATTCTTTATTTTGCACAGTGTGCAGATTATTGGAATTCTATTATATAAGCAGATATCCTTCACTAAAACTGTCATAAAAGAATGCTGAGGTATTTAAACCTCAGCATTCTTGGCTGCTTGAGGTATTTAACCTTCTAACCAGCCAGGGTTTTTGCTAAGAAAGCACAAATTTCACAAAACTACTACCAGAAAAATTTATTTTCTTGATTTAATGTAAAAAATTTCCTAGCATTTTATACCTGGATTTATGTACTTTTAATATATTGCCTTAATTTGTTTAACATATTTTAACATACACATATATATACGTTCATACAGATATCACAGAAAATATTCTAGGCCGTATATATATGGCCTTGCCGGTTAGAGGGTTAATATATATAAATATACATATACAATAATAATGATGCTATATATTGTTGTATGGTTATAGATATAATATATAATTATACTGACATATATAATGTTCCAAGATTAAAAACACATAATAATGGACCATTAACATTAAGTTATTTGTTTGGTTACAATAATAATGGTGCTATATATTGTTATATGGTTATAGATATAATATATAATTATACTGACATATATAATGTTCCAAGATTAAAAACACATAATAATGGACCATTAACAATTGAATACAGATAAATAAATGTATTGAATGCCTTTTTGATAAATTCAATAATAAATGAGATGTCATATATATATGACTGAATGAATATTATTTAAAAGCTTTAATACTGTACAAAGATTCATAAAAATTCACCTTTAGTAAGGCAGAATTTTTACACTGAAGTAGTCATGACTTCAAGAAATTACTTTTACATATTATATACTCATCTCAATGTAATTCTTATTTAAGAACATATTTCTTCACTCATTTTTTCATGACAGTTTTTTGATGGTTTATCCTACTTTTCATTGTTACATAATCGTTCTACTCGGTATGTGAAAAAAACAACATGATTCTGCAATATGACAAATCTTTAAGAAAGATGACACAATGAAATATTTCTTGAATATGTCACTGTCCCATGGTTTCAGTTTAAGAAATGAATGAAATAAAGCAGATTTTTCAATTATCAAAATTTAAATAAAAAATTTTTTAAATTAAACTTTCATGAGGCCCTTTACAAAAGTTCTAATTAGTAGTTTTCTCACCTTAATACAGATTTATTTTTTTCCTCTACATAAAAGCCCTGTAACACACACAGTTGAACAACTCCCTCCCTTTAAAATTATATGACTTGGATCACATTCAACTAATGCACAGACATATAAAAAATATGTTACAAACATATCATAAGAATTAATATTTCTAGAGAAAAAACATTTTAAATTTAATACTCATCCAAACGGTATTCTGAAACTCATAACTGCATCTTCAACTCCTTTTCTGCATTTTAGAAAATTGTATTTAAATAGTTTCAAATTAAACATACAGCTGTTTGTAACACAATCTGTACAAAGTCCTAAATTAACCAACGAAAACATTATAGAATTAATCACATCTTAAATAATTTTCACTGCATAATACTGAGTCATTATTTTGTTTCACTAATTCAGCTATTAAAAAAAAATTGTTGAAACATGCTTCTCTTGTTTATAGAAACTGAAATCTCATGCATTTTACCTAAAAGATGACACGACTAAAACCATTATAATCTGAATGTCTACCTTATTTAACTCATTTTTCAAACTAGAAACATGGATCCATCACTAATATGGCAAAAGTACTTAATTATGTCATATTATTTTAACTGTAGTATTTTGAATGCTTAATTAATAAAACAATCAATACAAAGGCCTTTGACAACATTTAAAGTAATTTTTTATAACGAAAACAGGTGCATGTTACAAATTTTGACATCTCATTATGGTGACCACTTTAAAATGTTTTCACATGCATATAAAACATGTACTTGTATTTGTACTTTACATATTTTATATTTATTTTACATAATAAATGATTGATATACACCTTTATGTCAGATGGGGTTTTTACTGGTTCAGATAATTTCACTTTAATTATGACACCAGGTTGGAAGTGAAAACCCTTCTTTGGTACATCTGGATTACATTCCACAGATTTACTACTCATCTCTTGCTCTTTGAGTTCTTGAATTCCACTCACAATAGTCTTTTTTAAATGAGCCATAGTAGCTCTTTGGAGTGTCAGGTATTTGTTCCGGTATGATTTCCATTCCGCCCTAAATATATTAAAAAAATTGTAAATCCAAGAATTAAACACTACTTAAATTTAACAATTAAATTTTAATAAATAAATGGATAGAAAGTATTTAAACTGATTATCCTTCAAATACCCTATATGTGAATAAAAATAAATAATAACAAAATCCATAAATTGACTGCTTATTTGCATTTAAACACAGCTGAATGAAACCATGCACAGAATATTCTATAAAAACAAGAACAATGATTCTTTCTTATACAAAATTATTACAGATTAGTAAATTATAAATTATGTATAATTAAAGAAACCATAATCTTAAAATTTAAAGAAAACAAACACAAAATTCCAGTTACAGATTTGGCTTGATTTCGTTTATATGAGATTACGACAAAGCCTCAAGGGCTATCTGCATAAGGGATGGGATGCCTTGGTGGGGGATTTTCTACAGGAAACTGGCTTACATATATGTTACACATGGGGATAACTATGAAAATGCCCATGCAGTGAGCCCATTCATGGGATCTGAACCTCAGAATGACCTACCTGTGTTCAGCGACTTTACTCGGCCGCTGGTGGGCCTTGCAGTTACAGAAATTACATATTTCAGAGATATAAGAAAAATCTAAAAAATTTCTGGAGTTGGTTAAAAAAAGTATATCTCATTCAAAGAACAGGGTGGTTACAAAAGAACTTCCCCGATAATTATGCTTACAGTGAAAAAAAATGTCACAATTTTCAAGTGGCACCACCCACTTTTTCTCTGCACCAATGGATTGAAAAAAACCATAAATGGCACTAACATATAATGAAACCTGCTAGCATAAAACATTTGCAAACAACACTGTAAAAGACCAATGACAACACAAAGAGGACAAGCCCTGACACACTTTGCATAATTCACAGAGATAGACAGTAAAAGCACGAAACACAGAACACCATATGCAAAACATTGTATTCTATTATTTGTTTTAAACAAAAACTGCCAGATACTTAGAGCTACGTCATTCAGGTTATTTCTATAATTCAAAAACAATGGTGAAATGAGAATCTTCAAAGATTTCAGTGAACTTCATCAAAAATTTCCCCAGTTACATTTCTGAAAGGGTAGCCCGAATGAAATTTGTTTTAACTAGTATTGTGTAACTTTTGCAGGAAATTAACATTTACTATTCTGATATATTTATCACCATATTCATAGCAATAATAAATTCCTAATTATTATGACTGTTTCAGATGAAATTTTCCCCCAAAGAATCTTACATGCCGCTTTTTGAAATTCCATTTCTAAATCTGACACACATGCCAAGAGAAAAAGAAAGTGGGAAGAAAGGAAATATCTTTGAAAACATCAGGCAATGCAGACTATATGATAGATTTCTAAACACTGCCACAAAGTCATAATACCTAGGGCCCCCAACAGTGGCCAATTGGTTAATAGTGCTCAATACTAAGAGTTCAACTCAGGTTCTAGTATTTTTAGTTTTCTCTGCATACAATGTGAAAATAGCCAGTTTCCCTTTGAAAGTCCTCCATGAAGGAATTCTTCCCCTTCAGCATATAGCCCCCATGTTGCCGTGTTCCAATAATCATCCTAACAAACAACTATAATATCTATACACATGAGTTACGTCCATTTTGTACAAAAGATCAAAATTCTTTAAGTTTCTCTCCAACAGACCAATAAATCTCTAGACTCCTGATTGCTTTTATTACCTTTGCAGGTTTCTTTCAACCATTTTAACTTTCTCTGCAAATGATGGAGGGAAATTCCAAAGCAATGCCACTTTTAATCTATGAAGATAACAAATTTTTTGCGGATACATAGTTTGCTGCTGGGATAAAGAACTATCTCATGACTATGAAGGTACTGAAGAAATAGTTTATTAATGTATACATATATTTAAAAGAGATTTTGTTTAATCAAAACACCTTCCTTCTTCATTATAATGTTCAGAATGGCATTTTCCATAAGATACAGAAGGTGCTTCCTGCTTTTCAATGAAAATGAGACAGAACAGACGATGATACAGGTGTAAGATGTTGCACAGTGGTGTTAAGATCATGGATTTAAATTAAGAATTTTCTTTCAATGTAATGCATATCATCTTGCATATACATTCACATTTCTGTTTTCTCCTATACATGTACCAAATTTTAAGACAATCATTAAATGAATAAGTTAAATATTCATCCAGATTTGGTATGTATTCACTTCTGGACACCAATAAGCCTTGAACCTTTATTCAGTAAGGCGGGAATTCACACCAGAGATTTTCTGCATCTTTAGGAACTTGTTCCATGATGTCTGTTAAACTTTTGCATCAAACTGTGTTTGGAACTGTAGATGATAGCAAAAATAGATCTAGATTACATAACTTTTCCAGCTTTCCATTAGTTTTTAATGCAAGTAAAATGAAACAAAGACTGCTTCACATTTTACCTCAAAGTGATTCCATTTCTGTGTGTTATTTGTTACATCTTAATTATGAGTCAAATGCTGAAAAGAATAGTGATTTAATATTGAAGAATTTTTGCGATTTTAAACTTTTGTAATTTGAACCTGTCGATGAGTTATCAGAAAACGAAAGTGTCAATGAATCTGGTAACAACAATGAAAGTTAAGTCAAAATCACCTCCCAAAAATAATCCAGAAAAAAAAAAAAAAAAATAAAAGACACAAATTTTTGTGACATTTTAGAAACTGTTTCAGAATTTAATGGACCCACTGAATCATTTATTTGCAATCTAGTAGTGTAGAGACATTAGGTATTTCTGGAAGCATCAGACATTAAAAATGAGCAACGCCTTCGCCGGGAATCGAACCACGGACCTCTCGGTTATGCGTCGAGCATGCAGACCACTACACCACGAAGGCATGCAAAGAAGGCGGGAGAAATACCTTATAGTAGAATCTTTTTAATTATTTCAATTATGTGAGTTATAAAAGTTTATGTTTACCAAAAAAACTTGCCTTCTATTCTACTAAAGTATTTATTCACTCTTTGAAAGGTGTAAAAAGTAACAATTGTTCACCTATAGTAACATGTATTTCAGGGTTATACGGCATCATCAAAAGTTCCACCCATTTGTACCAAAGTTCTCTTATAGCTGCAAATTTGTCAGTTTGCCATCTTCTTGTTAGAGTATGTCTATCATCAAATCAAAGAACCTTTGATATCATTTTAAATTTCCCCAAGGACATAGTTGCTCTAAAGATATTTCGTACCCTAACAGCATCCCACAAACTCTGTGTGGACTTGCTGTGAGATTTATGTGCCCTAGACAGCAGCAAGCCAATAAATGCTACCAAGTCAATGTTACTCAGAATCTTCCACCTGTTAACAAACAACTTTTTTCCTTCTGTGTTGTTATTTTTTAGTATGATATTCACTATTGATAAAGCCATAAACAACATAAATGCAGAATATTTGTCTTCAGTGCTTGATTTGGTGTATCTCATTGTATCTGGAAAAGTATGTTCATAATATTTTCTGCCTCATGGTTTACTGCATGGGCTTGCAAGTTCCGATTTACATTCAATTTTACTAACTTCATGAACTAGATTTACCATATGACTCTTTGACTAGTCAGATTCATTATTTGTGTCTTCATCAGATGATAGTTCGTTTTCAGAAATGTGATTGTCAATTTCTAAAACAACTTCTTCATCCAAAAGTTTAAGCAGCAATTGTTAAACTTCTTCATCCTTAAATTCACAATCAGACATATTGGAGGCATTGGAGAGTTTCTAATAAAATGCATAAAAAATCATATGTGAAAGGAAGCGTCTCTTTACATAATTTAACAAAGCAGGAACCAATACAGTCACAGAAACTAGTAACTGTTGAAGACAGAACAGCAGTATTAGTGCCATCTACTGTACCAACACGGAAAAAATACATAACTGAAAATAACAATAGAATGAATTGGTTGTCACAGCAATAATAATTGAATAATGTATAGAAAATTGCAATTCTCATCTTTTTATGTACTAAAAATTCCATACAGAAATCTGACCTGAATAACTTATGTGTTAACAGTTTTTATTCCAAGCAAGAAAACTATTTGAGGGTAAAAAAAAAAAAAGATTGCTCATAACTGAATATGTAATATGACTATAAAAACATGAATATGTAATATGACTATAAAAACAAAGTCACAAAATATTTTTGAAAATTCCCAAAAATAAAATAGATCTGTAAAACCTGAACATCTAGGAAGACAATGCACATTCTTGACATTTATAATGACGAGGAAATTGATTTGAACTATATTAAGAATGCTGCATATCATGAAGAAATTCTGTGATTGGAAATGAATTATAAGTAAAACTCAAGGAACCTGAAATTTGAAATGTATTTTACAGACTGCTTCAGAACATGGATTAGAACTAAAAACTAAGAAATGTCATTTTTTAAAATCTAAAATCAAATTTCTAGGGCATAAAATTAAAGATGGAAAATTATATCCTTCCTTGTCTAAGACTGAAGCAGTAATTAATTTTCCAGACTCTAACTGCATAAAAGATGTTCAAACTTACTTAAGTGGTTATTTTAGAAAATTCCTTTTTAATTATTCATTAATGCAACCACCTATTGAAGAAAGATTCTATATTGAAATTCGAAGATAAAGAACATTATCTTTTAAGAAATTAAAATGCATCTTGTTCTCAGAATCTGTTTTATGTATTTATAACCCAAAAGGAGAAACAGAAATACACACTGATGCTAGCGGTGGCATTTATGGGTTGGTCCTGTAACAGAAATCTACTATAACTGGTAATCAGTTGCATCCAGTTTATTATATGGATAAAAAAAAATGATGGACAATGTAAATATTCGAGAGACAAATTTTAAGTTGTAGAATATCTTAAAACATTTAGATTATACATATTAGGTAGTGCTATAAGTGAATTTTTTTGGTACAAAACATAAAAGGTTATATGATCTATATACACCCTCTTGTTCAAGTTTCAGTATAAATTTCCCAAGCACATAAAAAAAATATGAAAAAAACATAATTAAAACTGTCTGAAACAATAAACTAATTTATATTACTTTTTGCTGGTATGAGAAGGTGCATAAAATTCACAAAATGAAAATATAAAACTAGTTAAAATCTGAATACATACAAATATTTTAAATAATTTCAAATTAAACAATAAATACTAGTCTCCCTTAAATATTCAAACAAATTAATATTCATGTCTTCTCCAACTAAAAAGTCAACAACTTACATCAGGACCATTATAACATTTAACATAAAGACTGTTAAAATATGGATATTTGACCAAAATGCATTGTACCAACAGCACAGCATTACAGTTGGAGCATAAGAGTTCATTCTCAGATTTTAACAAGTAATTTGATCAAGGTGTAACCAATTCTTAGGCAAGCTAATAATACTTCCTCTTTCCAATTTTTATTTGACTTCCAAATGAATTCCACATTCCACACGAAATTTTATACTTCTCAGCTTGTTATTTATCTGCATAAGAGCGACTGTGCTCTTCTTCCTTTCGGCCTTGTGCTCTGCTTCCTAAGTGTGAATGTGCAGAACAGCCAAATACCACATGCACAGAGTAAAATTAAAAGAAATCACCTTTCCAGAATTTCGGCACTGCAAGAGCGACAGTGCTCTGCTCTGTCCTTCGTTTGCTTGCTGCGTTCTGTGTGCGCATGCACAGAGCACCAAACACCAGGCCGCTGGAACTGTGAAGCTCACTGTTTTATACAAAAACTTTCGTGCCTTTTTCTTAAACTGGAGGATGGCTATTGACATTAAGTTTAAGGATTATATATTGTAGAAGTATAAAAAGGAAGAAGGAAATGGTATATTAAATATTAAAAATAATAATAGGCAGAAATAGGGGGTGCTGCAGTTCCACAGTGCTTATTACGAGCTGCCACTGATGCTGATACTTGAAGCATTGCATGGGGTTTAGAATATAAGGTCTTATACACCAATTGAGATATCCAGCCTCAACATTCTTAGGCAAATCAGAAAAGTTGAATGTCAGGATCATGTATTTTGTGTTGATCAGCTGACTTTCTTTATGCAACTTGATCTGCCTAGCAGTACAGAAATTTTGGTCAGCAAAAGTTTCAGAAGATAGTTCTGTTTCAGAAGTTTCAGTTCTGTAGTTTCAGAAGAAACAAACAGAAGGTCCACTTTTGAGATGACACCACAAGTTCTCTTGAGTGTTCGAGTGCTGATACAGTTATAGATGTTTGTCCAAGTTTGGTCTGATATAAAAGAGAAGCAGAATGGATGGCCGAAGTGATATCAATAAGCAAATCTCCAAAATGGAGACACTTTATGTTCCTTGGCTCACAAATGCATTTGCTTATTAGAAAAGGAGACATCTTTTACAGTTCACCAGAAGGGCTATTTACAACTAGAAAATGTGAATAACTATTAGATTCTTCATTCTGTATAGTGTGCAACCTTTTTATTGCAGATAGGTCCATAATTTCAGTATTTGGTGTGACTTTCATATCAGGTTTTGGAATAAAGTAAATTGAAAGATTTGAAGTGGCCATATTGGGAATAAACTTGGGTCTGACCATCCCACCCACCATGTAACCCAACAAGGGAACATAGATTCCTGTATTAGGACTAGCCAGACTTATAAACTGGAGCCCTACAGTCGGCTTTCTCAAAAGTTTATCCCCAAGCAGCTGAAATCGGAATCGGAAGACAGCAGATCGACAATAGTAAAGACAAGAAAGAACCTCCTGTTTAACTATAGCAGAGGCCAAAGCAGCGTGTTGGGAACAGTACCTTCTGCCTGAACTCCCAGAACCCTCCTTTCTAACAACATGAATCTCTGTTTGCGGCAAACACGTGGACCGTTTTCTTGCTACTCAAAAACAAAGGACAAGAGCTATAACAGCTTCTCATGACGAGCTCCAACCTATGAAGATGAAAAACCACAGAAAAGCCAAAGGAAAAGTAAAAGTTATAAGCTATGAGGAGGGGAGACAAAAAAGAAGATACATCACCGGGGCTCCAGGAACTTGACACCTGTTTCACCAAGAAGATCCCCTGAAGGGAAATGGTACCTTGGGATTGTCCCACCTGCACTCACAAAATATGAGCTCTTGATAGAGCATACAAATTACACATTCAATTTAAAATCATGACAGACTGCATTCAAACAAATTATGAGTAAGAAAGTCATTTGTACTAAAATATCTAGGTGGGTATTAATGCTACAAGATTATGATTTTATAATCAAACACAGATCTGTCACCTGTATGCAACATATTGGTAATCTCAGTAGAAGCCCTGTACACATGGCAATACAAGATAGAATAACATTTAAGATTATTCAGACTTAAGAAAGTGATGAAAATATAAAAACCATAAAAGAAGGTTTGAAGTTAAGCCATATGAGGATTATTGCTTATGAAATGATGTGCCTTGCAAAACAGTGCATGGAATTGAAGTATTCATAGTACTTGAGATTATGCAAATTGAGGTAGTTAAAAATGCCTACTAAATGTATTGAAGAGCATTTGGAACAACATTTTATATTCTGAAATTGAAATAGAAAAGTGAATCCACTGAAAATTGCATTACTTTTATACTGGCTATTCAAAAACCTTGAAAGAAAGGAAGAATATTAAATTCATTAACTAAAGAAAATACGCCTCTCAATACTTACTTATCAAGTAGATCATTTAGGACCTTCCAACAAGAACTATAAATGCAACTTCATGGTTATTGATTCATTTACAAAATTTGTTTCATTATATCTCACTAAAACCACTTCTAGTAAAGAAGTAATAGCTACACTTGTAGCATTCATTATTTTAACTAATCAAGTTATTTTTTGTTTGAACTTTCCTATCGATATCTCGAACTTTCAGTTGCTGCCCGAATTTAGCGCGAGCGAGATATTTATGCAAATCGCAGATATCTGATAGCAGTTTAAAAGGCAGGGGTTAACGAGGAAAAGAGACAGAGTCTTGGATTTATCGCCGTAAGGCTGTGCGCGCAAATAATTCCTCTGTCTAGTGAAAGTTTGCCTTCATAGGCAATTGCATTTACTGATCCTTACTTATGAAATTCGCATTATTGCATTTCACTGAGAGTTAGGCTTCCCTCGCCGTCCTACTTAAGATTAAATTAGGTATTTGAATTTGTTAACACTCTTTATCTTATATTATTTTAGTTCAGCCCAAGTACTGGCTTACTCTCAAGTTGAAGAGTTGTAATTATTTGAATTAAAGGGTCCTTTTAAACCCTCCTTCTGACTTGTAGTTCTTCAACACTAAAGGACATAGCCTAGATTTGCTCATTGTCCTCCACATTCACAGCGTATGTTTAGCAAGAAGATTAAGAGATTAAAGGCGAAACCTTATACACTTAAAATTCAAAAATCATTATTTGGAAGCCCTTACAATATAGTGGCTGACAGAGGAACTGCATTCATTTCTCAAGAGTTTACTGATTATTGTGCAAAAGAAAATATTTTTTAATCATTAATCATAACAGGATTACCAAAAGCTAACAGAATGCTTAATTCCATTATTATATCAGTCATTTCTAAATTGGCCATAGATGATCCTGCAAAGTGGTACAAGTATGTAAATAATGTTCAACAAATTATTTGCTCAACATTTTTTAGAAGCATACATTTGTCACCTTTTGAGCTTTTGTTCAGTGCAAAGATGAAAATTAGAAGATCTGATAGAAGTTGAAATTCAGAATGACTTTATGGAATCTGAACACAATTTAGGTAAAGATGTGAAAAGCAGATTTGAAAGCTTGGGGAAGAAAATTGAAAGACGCAATCAAAGTATAGAACTTAAATAATACCAATCACTCACACACACACACAAAAAAAAAAAAAAAACGATATTGTAACTATCAAATGCACCCAAGTAGGGCCAGGTATAAAACTAAAATCTAAGTTTTTAAGTCAATAAAAGTCCTAAGAGTTGAATCTAATGACACATATGATGTGGAGAAAGCTAGATTTATCAAAGGACCTTCAAAGACTAGTACCTGAATATCTGAAAATATAGATTTCAGTAGGAATATCTGAAACCATGGACATCTATGATAATGCAACAGTGATTTTGATGATCTCCAATTTCACAAATATCTCCTGATAAACTATTGCTTTAAAGATGCAAAGGTTTGAATGATTTGCAAGAACCATCAAGAGAATATCTGCAGACAAAATATATTAAAGAAGATGGCTTAAGGAAAATGACGTTTAAGAAAACATGTTTACAAAAATGTATCCAGATGGACTACCAAATATGAATGAAGACTGAAAGAGTATTGAAGAATAAATAAAGCCATTATCTCCGAAAATGATAAGAAAAATGATAAAACGACTGAAGATGCTTACTGATTCATCTAACACTATTTTTCCTTTACAGCAAAGCCACATTTTTTTAAAAAAATTTATTTTATTTATTTATTTTTTAGATTCCTAGATGATGATAACTTATTCCAACATGTGAGGATACATGATATCAGGATGGACAACTGCAGAATCTCATCTTCCATGAGATATAAAGGTGCTTCCCAACAGTTAACAAAACTGAGATAGAGCAGAATGACATGAGAATAAGTTGTATAATGACAATGAACTTCAATTAAGAACTTTCCTTTAATGTAATACATATCAACTTGTATATACATTTATATTTTTGTTTTTATCTGTGTGTGTATTTACTTTTAAAATCATCGCTAACCATACAAGTTAAATATTCATCTGGATTTGTGTACGTATACAGTATGTATTCAGCACACGAATACTAGCAAGGCTTTTAACACTTATTCTATGAAGTGAGTTCTACAAATCTTTATTACAGAGAATAAGAATTTTAGCTTCATTTTCTTTAATAAAATGGAAATCGTTATTATTGAATATGAATAATTTCATCACTAAAAAGTGTAGCTGAAATAGAAAATAAAAACTCCTTTATGCATGTCTTTTCTCCTTATTAAAAATAAATGTTCTTGATACATAGTATACATGATTAAATAAATAAATATATTTATGTATTTTAAAATATTTTTTGTCACCAGTTTTAAAAATAAATTATTTGACTGAACTACCTCTGTATTTGAATACAATCGGTTCTCTAAGGCTCTTTAACACTCTCAGCATTAAATCCTTTTACACCTGCTTGTGAAATAATGCGTTTAGACAGTAGTTGCACCTAAGCTTGTATATATATTTAATTTATTGTTTGTTTAAAAGCATTAGATAAAAAAATTAGATAACAAAATTTTATGAAAAAAGCAATGTATTCAAATAAATGTGGTAACAAATCTCATGACAAGATAAAAGCAGTCAAGCTGATCAGAAGTGGAGTATGTCTTTAAAAGTTGGCACAGCCTGAATAATAATATATTTTCATTATTTATTTCATTATGATTCATTACATACATCCTTAACACAAAATTATACCAGTCTGTTGTAATAAATTTATCATATCTATCTGTCATTTATGAAATGCATGAAAGTACATTTGTTTTAAGGTAGTGATATTGCCAAAAATTTACATCACCTCAAGCACAAGCTACCTACTTTCTAGTATTTGCTTTAGTTTTAGCATATTGGGAAATGAACGGACAAAAGCAATATACTCATATATAAAAATATTCTGCACTCATTTTACTGACATGTAAAATAATGCATGCAATGAAGGTTATTAACATTTCTATTTAATTAAATTCACTCTTTATTTCAGAAAAATCTCAAGTAGTAAATTATAAATGATAAGAGGGTATGTTCTCTGTTTATTTGGGACATTATACCATTTAATTGGTACACTCACCAGACAGAAGAAACAGCCCACACCAGGCATAAGGTATTTTCAGTGTCTGGAAAAATTATAATATATAAAGACAGATAACTAATATTAATAACATGTTTATAGATTTAGAAAGTACTTTAAATTTTCATTTCTGCAAAGATTATTTTTTCACTATTTCATAAGGCTTTCATGTGTATGTTATAAGATTCCCAGTACAGAAATAGGTAATTTAACTTGTGGCTGTAACAGAAAAGATACTACAAAGGTTTTGAAACACTGCCTCCTGGGCTTGAAATGATTTGTTATTTAAAAGAATTATTTTTAACAGCAATATTATAGCCATACTTATTGGTTCTCATGACTGTATTCAAATGCTTCTCATTCCTTGCTGTTTGCGGTTATTTTTATATCCTTGATTCCATCTAGAGTAAACAAAATGTCTCATTTACTCTTTTGGCTTTTGCTGTCATTTCAAAAGTTCCTCTCCAGGATCAGTTACAGTTACATGTTGTCTTTTAAACTGATATTCACAAAAACCATTCCTTATCTCAATATACTTACAATACTTATTTCAATATAGTTTTAACACTTGCACAACACAAGCAACTAGCTCACAGATGTGCATGCCAAAACGCTACATTTTAACTTACTGAAAAGCATCACTTTAAATTAGAAGATCTGGCACAGCCTTACACAAAGGACTGTACATTTTATTAACAATCTTGTACAATATGGTAGAATTCAAAACAATCCAGTATAGGTAGAACCACAAGGCATTTCTTGCATTCCCATGTAATTTCACTACATTTTTCTATTTTGCACATACTACACATCTTCTCTGTGCATCTTTTTTTAGCTTTTGTAGATAGATTACTCCTTGGAAAATGTTCTTACTGTTTTGCTTGCACTGGGTTACCAAAGACATTCTTCCATGTTTTGAATATGTACCCATATGAGATACTGTATTGTTACTGCCACAAGGAGTGGTGCAATCTGAAACAGCACTTCATCAAGCAGTCTCATTTGATGTGCCATGCATGTTACCTTTATTTTTGAAACAGCTACCTACTGACATGAAGAGCATTGGAAGCTTTCATATAAAAACATACATATGGCATGTCTATCTGGTATGATAATTCAATCTGAGTTCAAATTTCATGTAGCATGCTGGTTGTATGGGCATTTTCATGGTTTTCCCCATGTGTTATGTGGATGCAAGCCAATTTCTCTTACAAATTCCTCTACAAAGACACCCCTTTCTTTAGGTGGATAGCTCTCATATGCTTTGCCATAAGTAAACAAACCAAACCAAATCAACCCAACCTTTCTAGTGCAAGTTGCTAAATTTTAGTTTATTAATTTTAGTTGATATTAACTTTAATATTAATTTTACAGCCTTATCTTAACTATACCCAATGTACTGAACCAAAACATTTATTTCATTGCTAATAATCATTGTCACTTGTACAACTGTAGCAATGAAATTTAAAATTAAATGTTTATTATAAGAAGAAGGTAAGGGCAGTCATGCATTGATAAACAAGGAGCATACCAGAAATGAAATCATGGGAATGGGGATTTCTGTATTGCATTCTGAAATACCTTAGATCAATGATTTTGAATGTATCTAGAGACAAATTATTTTCTAAGAGACCAACACTTAGCAAATAATACAATAATATATCAGGAAAGCATGATAGCATTAAAATAACTGACAGATAAATGCCACACTAGATAAAACACCAAACTGTATTTCAAACAGCTTGCAGAGAAATAACTAATGTTAATATTTTCCAGAGAAATAACTGATGTTAACATTTTCCAAGTTCAAAAGAATGGATATTATTTATAAAATTTAATATAGCTGATATTTAATACTTAAAATAACAGTCTATACAGTCTTCACACCACATGGATTTAGATGCTATATTTGTGAAATTTTATGGGAACCTCAGTGAGGTAGATCAGCTGTCTACAACAAGTCACAGTCTTATAAAATTGAACATAATCTGCAAAGACTTCTGTGCTTGAGTCTATAGATGTAATTTTCTTAAAAAGTCCTTGAACTTAAAAAGTACACCATCTGGTTTTGCCAGGTTTAAAACTGTCAACCTATATCCCGAAAAATACAGCAAGCACATTTAAAGAGTTCTATAATAGTCACATCATAAGTGATTAAGTTAATTTCTATAAGTATTGAACTGAATTTGTAACACTTTACTAGTAACTTATCACATATGGAATTGGAAACTGAGCACTAAAAATTGGAAATTAATTTGAAAACTCAACGGAAACATCACAATGCTATGCTAATTCATATTTCAGAAATAAAAAGAAGCTATCAGAGAAAGATAGTTCAGTCTCAGTAGTTTACATAACACATAACTACTAATTTGGCAGATGAGCATTATGCTAACAAGAACATATACACCGAAGAGTCATTACATTATGACTACCCTCCATCTATAACAATAGGCTCATGCAGGAACAAAACCACTGCGCATACACGGCTGATGTTGAAGTATATAAAGCTGCTATGCATTGTCTTTACAAACATAGCATAATTAGTGGCATAATATGAAAAGCAGGTGATTTATCAGACTTCGATACAGGTTAAATTGTTACAGCTTGACAACTGGGAACATCAATATCAGAAACGGCATCTTTAATGGGCTGTTCACGTGCAGTTGTTATGAGCACATATTGAAAGTGGTGTATGGATGCTGAAATAACAAGCTGCCGGGCAGCAGTATGTCGTCGATAGGACACTGATTCCAGAGATGCAGAGATTTCTATGCATTGTTCACCGTGACTGAAGAGCTACAACAGCCGAAATCACCTCCAGCTACAGCAGTGGTGACCAGAAAGTGGTTCTCAACACACTGAGCAGTATACATTGCTGCATATGGGCCTACGCAGACAGAGGCCAAAGCATGCCCCAGCAGTGACAGCATATCATCACCATCTGCATGACGAAACTTCGGAATGGACTTTAAAAGAATGGAAGAAAGTGGTCTGACGAATCACGTTTTCTAGTCCAAACGAAACCCTGGCTCCCGGATACACAGTTGGACGGAGAGAAACAGGTGGCGGGGATATTATGGTGTGGGCATGTATTCATAGAGCACATTAGGACCCATAATCCCCATAGAACAATCCCTGACATCTGTGCACTATGTGAACATCGTTGCAGACCAGGTTTACCCATTCGTGACCACAGTATTTCCAGCAGGAAATGGTGTTTACCAACAGGATAAATGCACCATGTCATAAGGGTCGAATTGTCAAGGAGTGGTTCAAGGAACATTCCAGTGACTTTCAAGTCATGTCTTGGCCTCCAAATTCATCCGACATTAATCCATTAGAGCATTTGTGGTTCCACTTGGAAAACCAAATTCATGTTGTCTTGCTATCCCCTCGCAATGTGGGAGAATTGCAGGACCAGTTGGTAAGTGCTTGGTAACAGATACCTCAGACTACATATATGTACATTGTGGAGTCAATGCCATGCCAGGCGCTGGCAGGTTTGAGTGCTAAAAGTGGTCCTACATGTTATTAACAGGGTGGTCATAATGTAATGGCTGTTCGGTGTAGATGACTTCTGAAATTTTTTAAATCTAATGAGCTGAAGTGTAGAATTAATGATTAATGAGCTGAAGTGTAGAATTAATGATTAATGAGCTGAAGTGTAGAATTATTGTAAAATTTAAGAAAATTTCTGCTGATTACTGACAACTGCACATCACATCAAATTTCAGAATTTTCAAGTTGTTATATAACAGGAAAGTTGTGATCACAAATTTTCTTTTAGATATACCTAAATCCAAACGATACTTCACTAATTTTCTGACTTTTAAATTATGGAATACTTTTGTGAACTAAAGGATTAAATTCAAATGATAGGGCTCAAAGATAGGACATCACAATTTCTTGTGTATTGTTACATTGAAATAAATTTGCAAAACTACTCAGAACTGTTTTTCTTGCAGTAATTCTCAAAAATGAGCCACATAAATGTCAGGCATATATGTTTGAAGTTACAGAATTTCCAATAATAATAATTAAGATTGATTAATACCTATCAACAGTATATCATCAATAATTTTTGTCATAATAAAAAATTAATGAAGAAAATTGTGACTGTTACATTCTTTTTAAGACGAGAATAATTCAGGATAAGTGTTTATTTTACTCAAAGAGGTACACTTTATAGTAACTCGCTTTATATATGTTGTCAGCCTGAGAGAAAGAAATCTAGTATGGGCAAAAATCAAACACTTTATTTTTGTCAGAACATCAAAGATGAAGCATGTAGGCCCCAAAACAAAATTTTAAAAAATGTATTTAGCAGGTGTAGTCAATTAGGAAGAAAATGAAGTCCATTAACATTAGGTGTACACTATCAAACCAAAACATTACAATCATGCCTATATTTTTCAATGAACTTGCCTGGATGATGTAAAGAGCACGATATTAAGCGGGAATGGTATTTAACTGCTGCTTGAGAAGGTAAGGAGTCATTCTTGCAATTACTTTTGTGAATGATGGGAAAGGCAGCTGATCTAAGCGAATTTGATAGAGGACAGATTGTAATAGCGCAAAGACTCAGAAAAAGTATCTTAGAAACTGTAAAACTGGTAGTTTGGTCACAATCTGCCATATTTAATATTTATGCAAAGTGGATAAATGATGAAACCAGCAATAGATGCCAAGATGTTCGATGTCCATGCATCATCAAAGAAAAAGGATATTGGAGACTGTTCCGCTTGGTACAGCAAAATCGGCACCAGATAGTCGTTCAGCTGACAGCCCAACACAATACAGGTCTGCATGCAAGTGTTTCAGAACACACAGTTCAGCAGACACAGTTGGATATGGGACTGCGAGCAGACGTCCCACTCATGTTACTCTGTTGACCAAGTTAGTATTTATGCAAAGTGGATAAATGATGAAACCAGCAACAGATGCCAAGATGTTCGATGTCCATGCATCATCAAAGAAAAAGGATGTTGGAGACTGTTCCGCCTGGTACAGCAAAATCGGCACCAGATAGTCGTTCAGCTGACAGCCCAATACAATACAGGTCTGCATGCAAGTGTTTCAGAACACACAGTTCAGCACACACTGTTGGATATGGGACTGCGAGCAGACGTCCCACTCATGTTACTCTGTTGACCAAGCTTCACTGTTAATGACACAGCGTCACAGTGGGCCTCAGAACATCGAATTTGGACCATGGATAAGTGGAAGATAATTGCCTGTTCGGATGAATCACAATTTCTCATTCATCATGTTGATGGTCGTGTCAGGGCACACCATCTTCCAGGCAAACAGTTGTTCCCCCCCATACAGCAGGTCAAACACAGGCTGGTGGTGGCAGTATTATGCTTTGGGGGATGTTCTCATGAGCAGCTCTAGGATCCTTAGTTGTGGTAGAACAGATTATGAAAGCTGAAAAGTATCTGAATATAACTGTGGATCAGTTGCATCCTTATGTGGCATCTAGAACTGGAATCTTCCAGCAGAACTATGCCACATGTCCCAAGGCTCGAATAGTGCTAGAGTGGTCCAAAGAGCATAAAGATGAATTCCGATTAATATCCTGCCCACCTAATTCGTCAGATCTTAATCTGATAGAGCATATTTGAAATGTCATGGAACAGCAGCTCAGAGCTCAAACACCACCATTTTGACTTTGCATGACCCCTGCTTAGATATCTGGTACATCCTATCTCCAGTCATCTACTAAGCATTTGTAACATCCACGGCAAGGCAAGTTGCAGTTGTTGCACAATGCATTATTCAGTAGGTAGTCAAAATCATTTCGATCTTCTGTGTATGTACTTGGTTTTTGTTTTCATTTACAATCAATCAAAGTCTATGGCTAAGTATACTACCCGAATTCTTTCAACGATAACTGGGACAAAGTATTTATGGTAAAAATTTTCAAATATGAATTATTTGATCAATAATGATGGCATTCTCTTTTGTAAAACAAAAAATTCAATTTTTATTACTAAAAAAAAAAATCACAGGGATATGTATACATTTATATATACTTAAAATCATAGGGATATTTATACACTTATATATACTTAAGACAGATGGAAACATTTTTAACATGGAAGATCTCTAAATATAACTGTAAGTTTGGATCTTCTAGTTACATTATTAATTTCAGTATATATTCTGCAGCTTAAAATATATCAGGTTGATATTTATGTAATATAATAAAGTTGATTTTAAAAATATCAAGTCAATATTTTTTAGCAAAATACTTTTTTTTTTAAATATCATGCTGATATTTTTTAACATCAACTTTGGAAAACTGAGCCAAATGTTAGTTCATGTATATCCAAATTAATGATAATAGATTATATGACACTTAGAATCACACATCTTCTGTGGTTACTGCAAACATTTCCATAATAAAGGAGTTGTTTATGTCTAAACATTAATCAGATTTAGCACATAAAAAAGCACAAAATAAAAACTTACTTAGACATAACCCTTAATGTTGGCCTGTCACCACTATCACGATTTCTTTTATGTTTTCGCCTCTTTTTAGGTTTTGTACATATCTCCTCATCAACAGAATCTTGGTGATTTTCTGAAATCTAATTTTAAAAAAGCAAAGTTAAAAAACACAGAGATTAATATTTCATAATTTTTTAAATACAGTTTAACCCCCTTTTATTGAACTTCAAGGGATTGGAAGTTTGGTTTGCTATGTACATTCCAATAAAAAACGCATTACCTCTCAAAAATAGGTAAAAATTGAATGATGAATACAGGGGAAAAAATATTGATTAACACTGTCAAACCTACCAAAAGAAGTGAATAATAAATCTAAGTTTGAAAAATCAAATCTAATTAAAAAATCATATTAAGATTTTATTGCAATTATTATTATTTGCAGATATTAAATTTTTTGTCGAATTTTTCCAGTCTCTTCAAAGTGTCTGGCAAATTCATAGGTCTACATTTAACACATTGGCCCAGATATTGGCAAATTATACCTTCTTCAAATAGCAAACTATTTCAACAATGCTTCTTCAATATTCCTATGCTCCGTATATCCAAATTTTTTTTCATAAGCAGAAATTATAGTTTTGATTTATTCATATGGTACAAACTGTGGATTTAGATCGACCTCTTTACCACTTCCTTCACTATTAGTGGTGGTATTTTCTGGATTTTGTAGATTTCAGCATCTGTCAAGTAATTGTTAGGACATTGTTGTAAAGAAGACTTCAGCTGTATCATCTTCATTTAGCATTTTATATCTATATACATATATATATATATAATTTCACTCTTTTGGGGGGGGGAAGTTGATGTTTTTCTTTGAACCAGACACAACTAATTTTGTTTGCCTCCTTTTCTTTGCCTTTTCCTAATGCAGCCTTACTTTTTTCATCTAGTCGTAGTATTTATTATTATTATTTTAAAGCTGAAATGGACTTTTTTTCAATTGGGGATTTGTGAAGGACAAATGACAAGAACAAGTGATTATCCTATTTCTTAAGCGATTTCTGCACAAAGAAAAACTGCATTTGACTAATCATGTTATGAAATTAAACCTGACTCAAAGCTAAAATGATATTTTCTGCCATTTTAGCTTATTACAGATTTCATGGTCTGACTTAAAGAACAAACTGATTGATGAGTGGGGCACTGCCATTAATTTACATAATTCAGGCAACATTTCTTCCCATATTCTGTTAATTAGAAAATTTCACTTGTGATATTATCCAAAAACCTTCAAATTTGCAGCTATCATAATCATGAAATATGGTAACTGGCGGTAAATTTTGCCAGGCATTTTTAAAAATGTCTGCAAACCTGTCCACTTGAGACCTTATAATGCTTATACAGCCAATTTTTTAAAAAT
>KK112268.1:396365-421621 GCA_000611955.2 Stegodyphus mimosarum | reverse complement strand
CAATTTTAAAAAACATGCTTCGATTTTTAGGCACACAAATTCTGATATTTATTGGCTGGTTCACTAATGTACAGTATCAACATAAAAGTCAAATGAAAATATTATCTTTTCCTACAGTCTTAATTTTTATGAGATAACAGTAATCACAATACACTGAATAAATAATAAACTGCACCAAATCAGAAAGTTAAGGAAAAGTGCACTTCATAGTGCTAACTGAACTTCATGGAAATCAACTTCCTTTTCCTTTATTCTCAGCTAAGATTAGAAATCAAAATCAGTATCTGCAACGTTCCATTCTAAATAAAGTCTTCAAGCTTCCTTCGGTACAGGGCTAGATGCTAATTAGGACAAAGATCTATGTACAGCACATTTGCTTTTTCTTGATATCATATTCTTTGATGAGGAACCTGGATAGTTGATTCTTCCAGTTATAGGATGTCTGGATTTGGACTTTGTATTGTAAATACACAATATTATATGTTTATACAAAATATACGTTAGCTTTTTTTAACTGCTATAATAACAATTTAAAATTCTTTTTGTATATGATAAAAGTTTTAAAGCAAGGAATTAAACAAAATGCAGAATCATATTCTGTGTAAAATACTCTAATTTCTTTTTAAATTTTTTACAAGAATTTCTTTTTGAGCAGCATATAATACTTTTTTCATAAGCTTTATTTCCCCCTTCCCTTCTGGAGGAATATAATCTGGAAAATGTCTTTCAGTTAATCTTATAACATCATTTTCTGTACTTAAACAACCTGGATTTTATATTTTGTGCTGTATGACACATTTCAAACAATTTAGTCAGAAGTTTGTTTTACCATTGTTCTAATTTCTATCTAAAATAAACATTCAAAATTCACATAGCTAATAACTGTAAAAAATTGTTTTATATTTTTATTTTGTAACCTTTTATTATTTATGTTGATCAAAAAGATCTACCTCACTCACTCACAGTATTGTTATTATCAAGTACAATTTTTGCCTTAACCTGCTGTTTACCATATTTTGATGTTGCTGTTACTATTTCATTAAAGTGAATTGAATTCAACAGAACTGACATGCTTTCCATTCTTCAATTACATTACCATGATCTTTAAATTTTGATAAATCAGTTTCTCCTTCCCTTAATTTTGCACATAACTCTATAGGGACATCTTTTTGATTTATTTTTAATGTTCCAAAAAAGATTATTCTATTTCTACAAACAATTTAGCAAGTTCAAGAGAACAGTAATAATTATCATTGTTACACAATAGCCCTTATTTTATAATGGCTTGGCTAGACTCATAAAAATTTTTGTTCCCATACCACCATCTTTATATTAACTTAGTATATAAATTCCTTTACCAACATATACAACTGACCAAATATACCATACACCTGAATGTCAAAGAAAAAGTATTTTAATGCCAAATGATGCCCTTTTTAATAGCAAATAATGCAGTCAAGGAAATAAGAACTTTCTGTTTCATACCAAATTTTTGACCATTATATTAATAATGTTAAATGCTGCACAACATCTAAAATGAAATTTGCATATAATACAAATTTAAGATTCACTGTTTTTTAGCTTGAATTAGAAACAATTTTTTGTTAATGTTTGTGAACGATTTATATTGGAGAATCACAATTCAATTCTGTTTAATTTATGCACATAGCATTATGTTTAATCAGTGTTTTAACCATGGATTAGACTTCATGCTGATAAAAATCAATACTATAGTTACCATACAGGAATTTCAGTTTCATTTTTTGCTATCCAATTTGACTTGTACCCATACGAACAGTTGCAGTAAAAAAGGTCGACTTACTTAAGTTTTTTCCCCATTTTATTTCTGCTTAGAATGTTTCACTTCATGTAAAGCATAAAAATGAAGGTTAACTTGAACTAGAGTCTCAGATGAGGTGAAGAAAATAAATGTTGTCTAATGATGACGATATGAGTTACTATTGCAAACGGGGGAAGAATATTTTTCGAATGTTGCAAAGGTAAGATATTCAATGTTAAAAGAAAATCCGCCAAAGTCAAAGGACAGCTGCAAAATTATTAAAATACTCAGTGTCAACTGCAAACAAAGTGATAAATGTTAATTTGAAGTTTAAAAAGATGAAAAAAACATAACATCTTTCTTCACCACATATCGCCGAATGCAAAACACACTGCAGAATTCTTTATGAGAGACATTTGTACAGGCAAAAATGAAAAAATGTTCTCACAATAGATGAATCTTGGGTGTATTTAAATGACTGAAATAAGAGGGATCCATTTATTATCATCAAATAGGAGAAAAAAATTCTTAAAACATGGTTCAAAGAATCTAAGGAAAGTTTTTCAAAGGTATTTATGATTGTAGCTGGTTTTTCATATAACAACAAATTAAAAATAAAGATAGTGGAAATATATGTTAAGATCAACTCCACATATTATTAGGAATATACTTTATACCCAATTTTAAAATATGAAATAGCTTAACTCACAGTGCTACCAATCAGTAGAACTACATCAAGACAAAGCAAGCAGCCACATGTTAAAAATCCTCTGTTAATTTTCTGGAAAAAATGGAACAAGAAATTGCTATCAAGGCCATACCCTTCACTCATATCCCTACTAAATCTCTTGATGTATCACTCATAGATTTTTGTGCTCCAGAACTTTTAAAAAACGAATTATTCAAACGTCAACGTATTACCCCACTTGGACTATGGAAAGCTGTTCAAGAGGAATGGGATAAAATAGCTTATATTTCAAAAAGCTTTAGTAATATGCTTCGAAATTAGGGTGTAGAAAGATAGTGACAATTAAGAGTTATCAAACAGAACATTTAAAATACAAACATTTTAGGCAAAATATTTCTGTTAATACAATGAAATTCATCTAAAAAATGTGCGAACAGTCTCTGTAGCTATGGAAGACTAGACTGTAACAGAAATCTAGCACAGTGTTCTGGATAATTTATTATGCCGTGAAGTACCTGCCTGACTAAATGAGCTCTCAAGTAGACTCAACTCATTCATCTGTTATTCATCATATGGTTTTACTAACATGTCATATTCTGACACATATTCATCTATTTTTGTTAAGCTCACGGATAGCACCTATTAAATCTTATGTTTTCAACTTACAGCAAGTGTTCTTACTCCTTTGCTAGAGATCCACGTTTTATACTACCATATAATTAACCATCAAAAATTCAAAACAACAGTATAACTTACCTTTCCTTGATTATTCATATGTGAAAAGTTCTCAAGTTGTTCTAATATTGCAACCAGGACTTAATTTTTTTAAATTAGAAATGCTGGCACTTGATTGAAAGTTGTGAGTAATGGTGAAGAAAAATAATTGAATAAAATAATATGTAATGGATAACTCAAATTAAGTAAAGTATAAAGAAATAAAAGTGTTAATGATTTAAATTCATTATAAGTAAGTAGTAAATTAAAGTATTATAGAAATTAAATAAAACAAATTTAATATTACACTTTTAAAAAGGTCAAGTGAAATAATAATAAAAATGAAAGATGAATAAATTAATTGAAACAGAACATATACCCATAATAAAAATGAAAATGAGTATTTTGATCAATATTCTTTGTACACAGATCAAATAGCACTTTTATTTTGGCTTCTAACGCTGCATGCATCACATGCTCTAAGATGATGTCTCTTCATGAAAGCTGTCCTTTTCATATCATAAAACTCTTATTTATATCTCAGAAAGATATCTGCATAAATATTTTTTTTTGTAGCAAATTAAATGCAGTCCCCACTTTCCTTAGTTTTGGATGCAAAGATGGATCAAAAGCTTCATTATTATCAAAGTTCAAATATTGCATTATTAAGCCTGTATTGTTTTGAGAAAAATTTTGTAAAACTCTGCATCCAAATTAATTCAATTTTTTATCGATAGTTTGTCTCTTGCAGTTTTTGCACAATGCCTTGTAAAATTAACAAAGCTAAAATACACGAATACCAAGATTTGCAATGTCAGTCCAATATTTTGAATACAAATACACACTTAGAGTTTTGAAATGCTCTGAGTTGCATAGAAATTGATTTTCTTGGTAATATGATTTATCACTTCATTATGAAGTTGCTACTGAAACTAAAAGCTGCTGGAGGAGATAAAAATCTTAAGAATGCAGTTAACACTCCTGTTCTAACTTCAGATAAAAGATCTTCACTATCTTCCTGTGAAGAATTAAAACTAGAAAATACACTTTTAGACAAATAGTATCATAAAAAAAAAAAAAAAAAAAAAAAAAAAACATTTGGATGTCATTATAGAACAGTTAAAATGTCTAATTCAAAAATCATTATAGTGCTGCATTCTATGAAACTAGAATAAAAATAAATTGTGATTTAAACATGCGAAATCAGGTCTACTATTTACAGTAACAAAAGCTGGAGCATTTCAGGAACCCTGTTACCTAGATCATTGTGCCACGAGGAGTGAAATCAATGAGCGCACTGAAATAGACTCATTCATTCTTATTGCAGCATTAAGTTGTGACATAATGAGCCATAATGGCCTCAATGAGATGAGGTCAGGTTAGTCATTTAAAAGATTAAAAAAGAGAAGCAGCATTTCATTTAACCCAAGCTTTGGAATTTAACTACAGCATGTCAATAAAAAATGCTTTGGATGCTGTTCTTCTGCCAATAAAGCAAGCAGAAGTGTATCGATAGTCATTCTACAGAAGTCTTTCAGGAATGTTGGTTTGTGGACTTGGATGTATGGAGTTCCAATAAGAGGAAAGAACTTGTTTCAGCACAGCATTCAAATTCCACTGAATATTTCACCTATATTAACTGTGACATTATAATTAGGGAAATGATTTTAAGGTGCAAAATTGCTATCAAAAAAGGGGGGAAAGTTTCTGAAAATGCTTATAAAAAAGTAAAAAAAAATGCAGATAAAATCCCTTACCCAATGCTACAAAAGTTATATTAACATTCTATAGTCATTCTAGAATAAGTAGAAGTTACAAACTATATTATATATGTGTCCACCTTTAAAAGGAAGCATGACAAAAATATTAAAACATTTTTGTAAAATAACTTTATTTTTTTTTAAGAGCACTCTCATCTGGCAGTGACCTTCGCTTTACTTCTCAAAGAACAACTTGAATGTGGGTATGTTTACTTTGCAGTTTAATACCTAACTGATTAAATACCATAGAAAGGTCTACACTACACTGAACTCATTGGATGAATTGTTGCTTTTTCATATCTGAACTGAAAGTTCCCTTTGTGATTCTCCTTGCAAGATTTTTCTCATAGTATCTTGGAAATTTTTGGGGTTACAGCAATGTTCATGTGAAAGGATGAAAAATGTTGTAAAAAGTATTGGGCCCACAAAAAATGCTGTAAAATATATTTAATTTGCATTATACTAACATATTTATCTTAAAATCATTAGATCTATAAAAAAAAATTTAAAGGATCTGCATCTCAAAATCCTTTCCTTAGCTATGACAAATGAAATTATTAATAAGACAGTTCATAAAGATACCAAAAGGAGATAATGAAAAATGTGTTCCTGCGGTAAAAGAAGCACTGGATGGCATCAGGACTATGCTAAGGTTTTTTAAATGACTCAGGAATGAACTCATTGTAGAAAAATCATAAATTCTAGGAAAGCATATAGAAAACATATATTTATTAAAAGTGCATAGAAAACAGCAACATATAAACCGTTCTCAGATATTGCCCAGTGTTCCATTTATTTTAGGTTGAAAGAAATCACTATGCTTTTAGTGAACAAAATATAAAAGTCTGCAGAGGATCACTATAAGCAGAGTTGATTGCATGTGGATATAAATAAAAAAATAATTCTGCAAATGTATTTGTAAACAATTAATTTTAAATAAAATAATTAGAATAGAATATAACCATTTTACTCACTGCACTAGGTTCTTCTATATTTGCAGAACATTTATTTTCATTCTTGAATAATGTTGCATGTTCTTCAATAAAAATATCAGATTTTACAGGTGCACTGTTATTCTTTGTACCTGACTCGATAGTCTCAGATTCTCTCCGTTTTTTGATCGGTTTAACTTCTTCACTTTCATGTTTTCGTTTTTTACCAATTCTTTCTTTTTCATGATCTATATTCATACATAAAAGCAGCATACCTTAACATACTTTTATAAAAATTATAAATTTTTTCATTAGTATTTTTATATCAAAATTCAAATTTATATGATCAAATAAATAAGTTTGTACAAACGTATTGTAAACGGCACTAACAGAAAATACATATAGAGTTTTAATTGACAACAGTATGTTCTGTAATAGCATTCATTACAAGACACTGATGCTTTAATGAAATCATAAAAAGTAAGCTAAAACATGAGCAAATAATATAATAACAGTACTGTATTTGCATAAACGCTGTTTGTACTACCTATCAAAGAAAATATTACACTCTGTATAAATTTCTGCTACATTATACAAATTCCAGGATTCTTTTAAACATGTGAGTAATGCAAATTTCAATTTTACACACAATCTTACTCTGTCCCTACACTTACATTTAGGAAAATTTTGTGCTCATCATAAAAAATAAAAACACAAAAAGCTTGACCCTCAGACAACAAATATTGACCAAAATATTCGATATTTAAATCAAACATCATATTCAGGGGCTGTACACAAACTGAAGAACAAAATATTTGCATTTGTACATAACTAACAAACTCTTTCCATGTAGAATACTTAAATGCAGAGCTCCTAAGAAATTAAATTTTGATTGTGACAACACATACTTGTTAAGGAAAAGCTTCATCAAAATTTTCCCTTCACACATATAACGGGAGGGGTTACCTGTTACAATTCCAATTTCTTAATGATACTGCAACTAGATAATCTTAGGATTTAAGAACAATGTTATTCATTTGATAAGTTAGCTTTAAAATTTTAAGTACAAAGAAAATTCCCTTTCTTATGGAATTTCCTAGGCAAAACATGCAAAGAGTACTAGCACCAAATTTACACTACCTTACTTTTAACTTTAGTTTTAACAATATAAACAATCATTCCAATCCATCTGCCATTAGCCACTGTTTAGTAAAAAAATGGTTTCAAGTTAAGTTAATCTTTAAAACTTTAAATGGTATAAAAGTACATAATACATCTTTAGCATCAAAAGTAATCTTATCTTCTAAAGTAATTTGCTTTTGAATAGTTGGCAAACTTCAGCTATGAATTATTTATTCACTTCTCTGATAAAACGTTGTTTTAAATCATTTTGCCACAATCTTGCATTCCATTTATGTTCGCACACAGCTGAAAAAAAAAAAATCACTATATTTTAACTTAAAATATTTAGTGGAAACGCATGATTACTCAAAGGTGAAGTAAGAGATCAATCGTTAGCAAGCAAAAAGACCACATTCAGTAGAAGTGGATTCAGACTCAAGGTACATCAAAGCAACATTCTCTGCTTAAACATGACCAGCTCACTCACTGGGTCCACAGTGTACCAGTGTATATAGTTTCATGAGTATGGAAGGAGTATCTGTACCTTCTGATTATCACTGCTAGTTTTTCCTGGTGTGTCTATGTTGATGAAGTTATGTGCGTTGAAGTCTATGTTGCTGTTTTGCAGATCATTTTTCACAAGATACATGAACTCAAGAGCATGCTTATATTTATGACATGAACAAAAAGAAGACTACTCTTTTTCCATAGCAAACAAATTAAAGGAATAGTTTTTCTTTATCACACTTTCTGAAGTCAAGATGATTAAGTCTTTAATCTCAGCATTTTCATTTATCATCATTTCATACGTCACTTATTCCAAAAGTTGCAGGGTTTCCCTTATTTTGCATAACAAATTTATTTTAAGTTTGATACCTTCCTTGAACTCCTCAACTTCCCCTAGTATTTTCTCATGAGGATATAAATTTTAAAGTTAAGTGAAGTAATATTTAAACAGGTGAATCTCTCAGTTTATTCAGAGTGTGCTTTTGTTAGCCAGCACACATTTCATTGCTATGTTTGTACGCCTCTTGGCCATTTCAGTTTATCATCACACATGTTAGGTTTTGGTTGAGTCAACCTGTTGGACAATAATTTAACATGCTAATACAGCACTATTCTATTTTAAATTTGACTTGATTTATATTCTACGTTTCAGTTTCACCGCAAGTTGACGTTGTTTTTGTAAAGCACAAAGATCATGCCTTACTGTTCGAATTTGAATTAATAATTGTTACTTTTCACTCTTCTTCTGTGCTGGTAATCAATTCACGCCTGTGCGAGAATTCGACAGGTTCACCGTAGAATCTAATTTAGTTTATGCAGAATAACAGAGACAGATATTACAAAGTGTCCCTGCTATAACACATTTCATGCTTTTGTGATTATGTAAATTCATTTCAGAAAGTGTAAACAAAAGTATACAGAATCTTTACTGAATCAAGCACTATCACTAGAACCTTGATTTTTTTTTTTTTTTAATGTTATCAGAAAGGATTTAATTACTGACAGAAAACTCCCAAGTCAAATTCATATTATACATATATAACAAAATATAGTTTATTTTAATTTACCTGAATTGGAAGCACACTGTTCAATGACTGTATCACTTTCCAGGTTGTTACTGGAATTATCACAAGTTAGCTAAAAAAATTAAGAAGCCATGGTGTAAAATCTAAAATCATACAAACAGAACATCATTAAAATAAGATACTTTTTGTCTCTATAGTGGTTAAAAAGCATAAAATATTATGCCTAGCTTATTAGGAAAAAAAAATTGCAGCTAAAGGGCTGCTAGCTGTAATTGTGCACCAAAGTGCTAAATGTGGTAACCTGTTTACTTCATTTCATGTGTAGATATACAGCAATATCATTACAAATAAGTGCAAAAAGTTAATGTTGATCTTGTAACTTTCTCCTTGGCATTTTCAGTTGCATTTTTGATACAGAACTAATCATTTATACACACATATCTATTAAAAAAGAGAGAGAGTACAGTAGAGATTATGCACTTTGTAAATAGCTAAATTTTGAAGATTCACAATTACATTCTTCCACAACAAAGGTATCATTCATACTTTGTTTAGAAAATCACAAAATCAAATATAAAATTTTATTGTGGTTGAAATGCCCCCCCTTCCCCAAAAAGAGAGGTTGTTCTGCAAAGGAAGGGTTTGAAGTGCAGATTCTGGATTAAAAGCAAATTTCTTCTCAGACAGCTATTGAGTTTATTCACTTCAGGTGTCAAGAGGTGGCATTATCAAGCTACTAGAATTCTGTCAACTGCATCTAAGAATGAATCACTGCAGAACTATAATTAAAATACTTACATACATCCTTATTTGTGATTTCTGTATCTGCCTTTTTTGGGATTTCATAAAACACCATTTTTTCTACCAAAGCTGTATATATCATTAGGGCTGCTATTTGCATCTCCAGTTACATTCAACATGGAGTGTTATATATCTAGTGACCTGTTAATCGAAAAGTACTAAGGAAAAAAAGTCTAAAAGGCTTCAGATTTTAATGATTGCCCAAAAGGACCTTTAAAGTTTAATACAGTTTATCAGTAAGGATTATCAATACCGATGGTCCAAGTGGAATAGCAAAAGATTTTATAAGATATTAGATGAATGTACCTTTAAATTAACATAATATATCTTCGGTGTATTTAAAAAGTGAAATATGTAATGTAATTCTATAAAAATATTTAAAGTTTTTAATCAGATATATCATGAATTAAATGCATTTTAAATTAACTAGATTAAAAGGTAAAAAATTATATTTTTAAGATATGCATCTACTGCTTTTAAATGGTTTAGTTTGTTGATCAATAGCACAGATTAAATAAGAAAGAATAATATCTTAGATTTTTCTGAATGGCAACACACTCGAATAAAATGTGAAACAAAACAAAATTTTGTCTTGAGATTACTAGCCCTTTTGTGCTAAAAATACATGATGGAGCAACTTATACACAGTAAAAACATTTCTTTCCAGTAACCCATTTTTTTTTAAGTTTCTGAAGCTTTAGAAGTATTAATAAATCATAGGATAGAGACCTTCATGAAACCATCTTGTTAAACACTATTTTCAAAATCTAAAGGAACTAAGATCTAATTTAAGGGAACATTGATTTTTAACTAGTTCTGGTATAACTTATGTTATTAAGCTATATAACGTGGAACTGCTTTTTTCCTCTTAAAAAAGAAAAATATTACTCATATGAAAAATTATATTAAAACAAATTTCAGCACTTTTAAATGCATTAATTAAATCCTGATTATTACAGTTTATTTATATTACAGAAAATTAAAGAATTTACTTTACAGGATGATACTGTAACTTGTTTTTTCACTATATCCACCCAAGACTCCCCCCTTGGCATAAAAGTACTTATCATTCTATTAAAAAAAAATTTGGGGATTACAGCAAAAGGGAACAACAGTTAAATAACAAATTTATTTATAATTTCATGGTAGTTCACAGTAACATTCTTTACATTGTTCAGAAAGGAAAATTGCTTCATATACAACAAAACACTATAAAATTAGATTTAGGAATTTGTCTGCTCTCTCCACTTGAGAGAGTTTTATAAAAATTATCACAATTTCGTCATAGAAAATAAATCCAAGAATGCAACACATATGTCATTTTAAATTACATTTACCTAATGCAAAAAGAAAAAATTTTTCAAAAAATTGTAAGAATAACAAATATATATAACAGTGTAAATGTCAAAAGTTATTCAATAAGTAAAGATTAAATCAAATTACAAATAGTAAATTATACACAGTATCACATAAAGTTACAAAATATATGTATAAAATATCTGAATGTTGAAATTCAGAGAACCTCAGCATTTTTCCTTCCTTCAGAATTCCCTTGAAACAACAGTAGAGTGCAAAGTCTGGGACTCACAATCATCAGGATTTTGGTGATTTAAAAAATTTCTGGATTTTAGATCATCAATTTAAATATAAAATCTGAGATCCAGAAATGTCAAGACTTCAGCAACTCTGGATTTTAGATCATCAATTTAAATCTAGTAAGACGGCATGTTAGATATGACCCAGGCATCAAAATTCAGACGTGACAGAAATTTTAGAAATTAGAGAGCACCAAGCAGCAAAAATTATGGATAGCAGAAGTTTTAGATTTTAAGAGAAGCGCTAGGCACTACAATTTAGGAACAGCAAAATTGTTAGAATTTACACAAGCACTGAGCAGCAGAAATTATTGCTTACAGAGATTATACCAGGCAGCAAAATGTGTAGCACTGCCCTGCCACCTCTCCCAGTCACTCAAGTGCTGAAAGTGTGATCTTGGCAAACATCAATGCAATGTCAATCAGTGCATTATTAGTGGTCATAGTGTAACTCGATAGCCAGCAAGTGTTTGAAAGTGATATGCAGGACTTTTAGTCAGGCGAAATTTGCATCTGTGGCCCATCTGCTTTCTTTTGTTATTATATTCTCCAATCCTAGACTTTGTAAAGAAGGGGATTTTATTACTATTATTTTATTTTATACTTTGGCAGGTAATTTAGTGGCCTATATATAAGATCATTCTGAATACCAGATGCTCGATTTCAGAGTTTATACTGTAGTAAGATAACATGTAGAAAATTATAAAATTAAAAATATTCTTTATTAATATTTCTTTCAAAATTGCCCACACAGAAATAATATTTGTGAAACATCAAAGCTAAAATGATTATATTTTCTGGATTTAAAACCATACTACGGATATTTGTCACTTAATTGATTAATTGATGACTGAGGCATTGACAATGGAAATGTAAGACTTCAATTATATCAAGTTCATTTAACGTTTCCTCTGATATTCCATTTATCGCAAAATTTTTCTTTTTACTTGTGATATTGAAAAACCTTAAGACTCATGGCTTTTATCATCATAAAATTTGTTAGCATGCTATAAATTAAGCCAAGCATTTTTAAAAATATCTTGCAGACACATCCACCCATGATCTTGCAATGCTCCATACATAAGATTTTATATTAAATTTTTTCTAGAATTCTTGAATGGTCTTAGCCTGCATTAATTTTTGAAAAGACAAGTTATAGCTGCAATTCAGTGTGCACAAAATTCCAGTATCCATTGGCTGATTGATTGTTGCACAGTTTCAGGAAAAGAATAATATGAACACATTATCATTTACTAAAACTGTAATTTTGATAAAATTAATAATAATTAAAAGATCAAAAGAATAGGCTGTTTCAAATCATAAAATTAAGAAAACCACAATTTGCTATATATAAACTGAACTTAAGTCCCTTGGAATAATTTTTTTTTCTTCCTCCCCTGTATGGCAATAAAAGAAACCCGGTATGGGTAATATGCCACTCCACATAATATCAGTTGTTGTTTATATCAGAGTTTTAATTATTGCTAGGCTTTCTAGGTCAGACAGAAAAATGCAATTGTGGGTGGATTAGCATTTTGCCGAGAGCGGAAATCATAGTCATTTATTGACGTCGATCAATAATGATCATAGTCATAATTATCATCATCATTAATAGTCAATGTCAAAGAATTTATTGTCATTGGCCATGGTATGATTGATTATCTAGCCAGTAAAATTTTTACATACAGTCAGTTAGAAGAAAAATCGCTTTTATGGTGCACCTACTTTTTCTTGAGTATTATATTCTCCATTCCTAGAATTCACTAAAAAAAATTCCATCTTTTTTTAAAGGGGCTAGTAGTCAGTATGTCTGGACATTGATCATTTTGGATATTGAATATTCGTATTACGGACTTTGCACTGCAGTGCTAACTGTGGCCTAAGGGACTTTTTAGTGATAACATTGCATAATCTGCCAACAGATGGCATTGTAAAAAAAGCTGTCATTACAGGGCACAAAACTGAGAAGTGCCAGAGAGCAAACAAATGTGATGGGGATGTGTTATGATTCCCCCAGCATATTGCTAGATGTATATATGTAAATAATTTATAATATAGGTAGTAAAAATGAACTAAACGTAGCAAAACATTAGACATTTTTAACAAGCCATGTAAAGAAGTACACAGCACCATCTAACTATTGTTACTCATTGTTTTTACGCATACCAGTTGCCAGTATAATGGATGCAGGTCTAAATTGTAATCGTTCAATTAGATATAGTTACAGTAATTAATAGGAATTATATTTGTAATGCAATAGTATGTAATAGGAATTATATATGTAGGATACATGTAAATAATTAACTAATAATAGGAAAACATGAAACATTTTTGATAAGTCATGCAAAGGAGAATACATCACCATCTAACAAATGTTACTCACTGTTTTCATGCATACCAGTGACCAGTATAATGGATGCAGGTCCAAACTTTAATTGTTCAGGTCAATATAGTTATTGTAATGAATAATAATTATGCAGTTTACGTATATGATGATTTTACTTACATGATTTATTTATTATTAAAACAATGAAATTATTCTTTATGATTACACTGTTCCTATGATAAATAAACTCCTTCCTCTCTTTCTGCAATAACATTTATCAAAGTATTTGAAGATACTATCAGATTTTAGAACAAAAACGTAACAAAAAAAGGACAATATTATTTTAAACTAAATGCAGTATATAAGAAAAGAATATATAGAAAAGATTATACATCCTTAATATAAAACAGAAGGAAAACTTACCTTTCCAACAGAACCCTGACCTGCTGTTTTGCCTTTCTTAACTTTTCTATCTGCAATGTCTTCAGCTTTCCTTCTTTTGCCTATTTTTAAGAATTGTTCTCAATAACAGCAGAAAATGAAGAGTTAATTTGCTTTCTAACTATAATATTTTTTTTTCCAAAGCTAAAACTTAATAACAGTTTTCTCATAAATATACAGATATGTTTAACAAATAATTATGAACTATGATATCTACAGTAAAAGTCCAATAATCCAGCACTCCATGGTTTTACACATCCAATAAATCTGTCACATGTATATCCTACAGGAATGCTATGTGACGAGAAAATGAAATTTGCTGAGCAGACTAAGGAAGCCAAAGATGAACTAACTGAAGAAAGTCTTGTTGGTGCAATAGAAATGTACACTGACAAGGAAGTACATTTAACTAATAGTACTTGGTACAAGGCTACATCACACAAATTTGTGACATTTACAAAGCCTTATAACCAAAACACTCTGTTGAAGTAAAGAATTTTCATATTATCCTCACTCATTTTCTGCCCACATGATAAAACATTCAAAATCTAAAATGTCATCATGCAACAGCAATACAATAGATTCCAAAGCATAAATGATACTGAATAATAAATTATGTTTATTCTCTAATTCAGCTTTTAGTAAATTTCCAATACTAAATAAATATATTTGTACAGCTACTCTAAGTAGGGATCTATTTAAAGTTTGCATTTTAACAATGGGTTAAATTTAAATTGTTTCTGCCATATTATCCTCAAAAATTAGACAATCTACCCTATTTACCAATTCGTGACAGCATGCTGCTGAACTAGAAGTCCTCAGCAGATAAGTGCATCATATATGCATCAGTCCCAAACGCCATTAGCAGACAGTTGCATTGATCTTCCAGAGGGATGTGGCACATATATGACACTTTCAAACATATATACTCTTTTAATTTATTTTTTTTAAATCACTAGATTGCACTCCGTTTCTGCTACAGTTAGCTTATTTCAACATGTACACTGTGCAAAAAAAAGGGGGGGCAGACAGTTTTATATCTCCTGTTGTACTGGACCGATTGACGAAATTCAAATTGCGTTTTTCATGTCTCGAAAGCGAGACTTAGGATATGTATTAGATTTATATATAGCATTGTTCTAATATAGTTATTTTGACACAAAATCCGACTATTTCTGAACTGACATGTCAATTTTTTTCCATATTTCGATTCTACAACTCAAATTATGCCAAACTGCCAAGTCTTGTAAAAATCGCACGAGTAGTTTTTAAAAAATTAGCTCTTAAAATTTTTGCTTCTCAATGTAATTCAATTTGGTATGTATTTATTAATATCTCTTTATTTATTACACTTACTTAATTCCTTCTTTCACAGTTCAAAATTTAGGTTCACACCAAATAAAATTCATCTATTTTTTAAGATTTATTTTTTAAATTTGTATTTTTAAATAATTTTTATAAATTTTTGGAAAAACATTTTGAATTATGACCTTAATGAAAAGTTTTACCATCAACTTAAAGTAGATGCATTTCTAAGTATACTTGCAAAAAATTAAAGCTTTTTACTCAAAATTTTCGAAGATATTCGTGAATTTATATGTTGGCGCGTTTTGAAATTTGGCATAATTGTTGAAAGCGATAATAACATGTAATATGGTTTACGCACTTTGCTAAAATTATTGGAAAATAGGAATGATGTGATTTCTTTTCCGCTCATGCACAACGTAAAAAGGTAGGAAAGATGCGACTTTTTTTCCACTCCTGACAATGGAAGGGATAGGAGAATAGGTTGCAATGTATTAAGAAGTTCACCAAGTGAATTATTCTTCACGAAAACTGAAAAAAATTCGCCAAGTTGAATTTTTGAGTTTCTCCGTAAATTTTGAACCAAATTTTACAAAATTTAATATTTGGGCATAATTTGAGTCATAGAATTGAAATATGGAAAAAAATTGGTATGTTATTTCAGAAAAAGATCAATTTTGTGTCAAAATATCTATGTTACAATAATGCTAGATATAAATCTAATATATATCCTAAGTCGCGTTTTCGAGACATGAAAAATGCAATTTGAATTTCGTCAATCGGCCCAGTAGAACGGGAGATATAGAACTGTCCCCCCCTTTTCTTTTTGCACAGTGTACATTGTTGACCTTGTGGTCCATCTTCAAGTGATATTAATAGTGAACAGTTTTTGATGTTTCAAATTTTTCCTCCCTATGGGAAGACTGAGAGTGGAGCTGTGGTTTTAGGAACTCCAGTTTGTATTCAATTTTTACCTTCTCTATATGGCAGATGTAGAGAGTTGAGAAAGAAATTTTTAACATAAGAAGAGTATATTTGAATTGTAAAGCCCATGAGTGACTATTTTGACACCAAAAACTCTAAATTTAAGTGAGAACAGCGATTTTGATACGATATACACTCGTGTGAAGGAATTACTAATTTAATACTGAAGTCACATACTAGCTGGATTATCAAACTTTTACTCTACATCACATAACTTTTAATTCGACAAGAAACTAAATTAAAAGATTATATTATATGCACGCTTGAAAAAATATTCAACCATGCTACAAACTTTGTTTGGCATTTATCTAATTTAATCATAATCCTTATAGTTTTTAAGCAGATTTGTGCAAGGCCAAATAAATAAATTAATAATAATAATAATTAAAACAAAATCTGAAAGATTTCCGATTTTAAATTACATTCAAAGGGGTGACTTTTTAACATTTTGTCTGTTACCTTTATTTATTAAATATCATGTTCTTCTCACTTAAACCACAAAATTCAGCTAAAGAACAATATTACAAAATAATTTTAAACAGAGCACATCTTTAGAATTTCCTATACACAGTCTTACGTGTTGGAGATAAAAGTGTTTTTTCTGTACAACATTGCCATTGCTCGCTTTGAAATCCTTCAGTTTGTTAATCAAAAATTCGTTAAAGTTTTACAATATATGAAACTGATAATAAAAGGAATTCCAAATTTTAAATTTGGGCTTCCAGACGCCCATATTCGCAGCAAGATTACATCATTCAAAATTCGATGGCTCTACTCTAGGTACTGCCATTTTATCACAATGCGAGAAACATACATACATTTATGCACATTCTTCATTATTTAATTTCTTTAAATATAACACAGGGCTGCAATATTTGGTGGCAACAGTTTGAAAAGTGAACCGACACTTAATGTTTCCTACGCAAAATCGCAAAACGAAAACAACAGTCCTTCAGGGAAAGCCCCTTTGGATTAAAAAAGAAAAATGCAAAAGCTTGGATTAATGTATTCTTGTATATTTCGTTCATTTAAAAGGATTAAAGAAAACAACCAAATACAGAAAGCTATCTACTTAAAAAGTACAATTAATTTTTGTCAAAAATATGCAAATTTAAATCACTTTGCATCGCTGAGGAAAGGGTATCCTCTTAGTATTTTAATTGTGAATGCTAAAAACAGAACACAAATTTTCCAAGAATTCAGACACAGATTATAACATTTATCTTCTACAATTCTGCTGTATTGCATTTGCCTGTACTTAACAATAACTAGTTAATATAAGCCTTACCAATATTATTTATCCGATAACAAGAAAAGAGTGAAGCCTGAGCGTATCATGAAAATTAATATAATAAGCTAAATTTATGAAATGCTTATCAGTTGAATTAAAGAACAAACAGTTTCAAATCACAATCTGTTCACAGAAAGCACTTTTTATACTAGCTTTAAATTAATATAGAAAACACATATTAAATTGGAAAATTCTTTATTGTTGCATGCATATGGGTTTGTAATAGATTGAATGTAAACAGAATTTAAGATAGCTTGATAAAATTTATTTGCACTCTTCTGCTATCAGGACTAGATTCAGAAATGTATGTACACATGTGTATATGTATGTGTGTGTGTGTATGTATGTATGTATACATACACAAATCTATGTACCTACATAGATGTATGCATATATGAACACATGCATCAATACATCAAACACTTCTCATTCCAGTCCTGATAACGGAAGAGTAACAATTTATCTTATCAAAAGTAGCACTTCAAAGTTCTTCACTTTCCACAAAAGTAGTCGTACAACTCTTCACAGTATCACAGAGTTACAATCAGTAGTTACATTTCAAACTACTAAGAACATTAAACACAATATAATGCAAAGTGCATCTAAAGTGCGAAGCTAACCCGGAAGTATCTCACTACTCCAAACTCATGCTAAACTAACAACCAAGAGCAGATGCTCTCTTATATAGTTTTCACCCGGCTGTCGAAACATTTCTAGTAGTTTCTGCTTCCCGAAATTACTGGAATGCATGTGAGAAAACAATATAGTTAGTTAAATAGAACATCAATTATAGTTATTCAATTATAATATGTATTACAGATACAGGGACTGGAGCAAAATGTCGCCACGTCTGGCGATAAAAATTAGTCGCCAAAACCATTAACAGCTTGGCAATATGTCGTCAAATTAACGAGATAGCCATTTAATCAAAGTTAAATAGATTTGCCCCTGTAATCTTACTTTTCTGGCACAGCATTATTTCTCTAGATTTTCCAGTTACATTATACAAAAAAATACAACAGTTCCACATATAACTGCACTCTATCTAACTATATCTCTCTGTGTAGTAAATAAATTTGAAAAAAAAAATACTGAATTTTAAAAATAACATTTTACGCTGAAATGGAATAAAAAGATACCACAAAATTAATCAGATCTTTTCATAATTTCTAATTTAAATCATCTGCAATAAATATAAACGAAATTTTATGGAATTAGTTTAGATAAAGAAGCAAGGCACAAAATTAAAAATTGTTCGCTTTTATTATTTGAATTTTCTTTTTAGAAAATATTCATTATTTTAATGTTTCTTGCAATGGCCTAGTCACGAAAGGAAACTTCGTTAGAAACCCGCAGATTAATTACTGGTTTGTGTCAAAAGAAAGAGAAACCTATTAGAAAAAATCAATATTCACTTAATTTAAGTAATTCTACAGTTTTTGATATTAAGCATTATAAGAAAGAGAATTGTATTCAAAACAAAAGAAGACTTGAAAGACCATCTAAGTCAATTGATGGAATGAAATGGTTTATTCCAAGGAATACTAAAAAGAATCTGAGTGCTCCTACACTTGTTGTGGAACTTCATGAATTATATGGAATATGTGTAAATCCAGCAAATGAGAAGAGTAATGCCATCTGCAGGATATCATGTGTGAGTAACAAAAAGAAAATTTTATGTCAGTAAAAAAAATCGAAAACTTCGACTTGCTTATTAGACACCCACCTACTGGCAAAAAGAGTTGTTTGCTGATGAAAGCAAATTTCACATCTTCGGCTCAGACGGATGAGTGCTGGTGTGGAGAAAACCCAAAGAAGAGTTTTGGACTTAGTACCAAGTGTTAAACACGGCGGAAAAGGAGTTATGTTATGGGGATCTATGGAACATTCTGGTGTTGGTAATATAGAGTTTACAAATGGTGTGGTGATAGTAAATCCAAAGTGATTATTGCTAAAATAAAATGCTGAGTTTAAAATGAACAACTATAAAACATCTCTAAAATTTTTTAAAAAATACATGTTATAATAATATGTAGATGTTATAATAATATGATGATTTGAAACATAAAATAAAAGTAGTGAATACTCTATCAAGGGTATCGAAAGACGTATACAATTTTAAAGGTACTGTAAGGTATTTTTCATTCTTTAAGCATAACATGTTCAATCTTTAAGCATAACATGCAAAATCTATATTTTTTAGTTCAACAACTTATAATTTTATAAAACAAATTCACAATCAAAATCACTCTTGTTAGTTATTGAAAAATAACCAAGATGTGATTTTTGCATAAATGTAACTAAACTATACAAACTGCTATTATCCGTTACACAATTAATGTTTATTTTATGTGGAAATGTCCTGTCTTTCGATTTGTATGGAACGATCGTGCATTGAAATACTATCGAAGCGCCATTAAGGGAGTTTCTGCATGTAAACAAAAAATACCCCATCTGGAGACCGAGGCTTTGGAGCAGTGCTTCACTTGTAGTGCGGAGTTGGCCTCTCCTTCCTTTCTTACCTCCATGATTGTGACAGTGATAAGAAGCGCCCCTTGCGCTCCTGCATGTGCGCCAAAAAATACGGCAACCCTAGAGAGAAGCGCAGAAAAACAAGAGACCAGCTGTTCGAGGTAGTGACATACATATTTGAAGTCTTGAAATAAAGATAATTTTTTTCTGTGTAATATGTCTTCTGAGAGTTCTTGATTAATACAGAGAGAATATTTAATGAAATATGGGAACTAGGATCCCGTGGGATCTACAACAATCACTACAATGGTGACATCTGGACTTTGCTAAATCAGACCATGTGAAAAGTTCACAAGTACTTTTGGTTTTGCCGGATCGCTATATCAAGACCTTCAATAGAATTTTTTCTTTTGTTTTAGTTTAAACCTTGCACAATATCTGAAGTATATGCTGTCCAAATTCCAGTTTATAACCGATCAGACCTAGCTTTATGGTTTGTTATGTGTGAAAGTACATTTGCTCTTGCCACCCTCAAATCTATCACAGAATCAGTTACTAAATATAATTATGTAGTTGCTCATCTTCTTCCAGATATTGTGTCATTAGTTCAGGATTTACTTATGAAACCAGACCCAACCAATCCTTATACAAAGCTTAAAACTGAGTTAATATACTGACTGGGAGAATCATCTCAGTAAGAAATTTGCCAGTTATTATCTGGAGAGGAATTAGGCTCTTGAAAACATTCGGATCTGCTTAAGACTATGAAGCAACGAGCGGCATCCTTAAATGTTCTGGACAACTTAATGTTAGAATTATTAATTCAGCGTTTGCCTTCACCAGTTCAGTCTATTTTGGCAGCGGATTTCCGATTTAACTTTAGACAAAGCTGCAGAAATTGCCGACAGAATCTTAGAAGTAAACTCACCCACAGGGACTTGTGCCATTTCTCGTACAGTCGATCAATCTATTGAGGATAAATTGTTTAAAGATACAGAAAAATTAAACAAACATATTGATTGTATTTCCCTTCTCGAAATCACAGAGATAGCAATAAAGAAAGGTGCAGTTCAAGAAAGAGAGATTATTCTGTTTGCTGGTATCATAGACGTTTTGAAAAACAATGTAGAGAAGATAAGTGTATCAAACCTTGTTCATGACAGGGAAACGAAACAAGCAAAGAATAGAGGTGACTTATTCTTTGCCTCAAATTTCATGGTGCCTGTTTGTTTGTAATCAGAGAACAAACATTTCATTCTTGGTCAATACTGGCTCTGAAGTGTCCTTACTTCTGGCAAACAATTCACAAAAACAAAACACTAACCAACAAACACTTCTCACTTCTAATTCTTCAACTGCCAACATTCTTCAACTGTGTTTGACAATGTTTATTGTCAAACACTTTCTTTGGATTTCAAATTAAGACAAGAGTGTACTTGGACTTTTATAGCAAATGTTAGTACACCCACTCTTGCAGCAGATTTCCTCCATTTCTTTGAATTGGTGCCTGATCTTATAAACAAATGTCTCAAAGATTTAAAAACAAAGTTTCAGGCTGAATGAAAAATGCAGATATTTATTCAGTAAAAACTGTCTTCAGTGATACACCTTATTACAAAATTTTAAAAGAATTTCCTTCCATTACTAAACTACCAGATCCTAACCAACCTGTTAAACACAACACTGTTCATCACATCATAAATAAAGGTCCACTGGTGGTTGCAAAACCTTGTCAATAAGCCCGAGATCGCGCAAAAATAGCAAAGTAAGAATTTCAAATTTTCTTTGCAACTAAGGCATTTAAGACCGTCAAGAAGCAATTATACATCCCCTCATCACAAAAGAGGGAACTTTAGAATGGAGACCTGTAAGAGATTATCATGCGTTGAATGCACAAGCGATAAAATATAAATACCCTATTCCATGCTTAACTGACTTTACTACCTCATTGCATGGTACTAAAATTTTTAGTCATGTTGACTTGATCAAGGCATATCATCAAATACCAATGAACCCTGGCAACATTCACAAAACCGCCATATGTACACCTTTCGGTTTATTCGAAAGTACCCGTATGCAATTCGGGTTATACAACACATTTGCGACTTTTCAATGTTTTACAGATGAAGTCACACGAGATTTAGAAGGTCTTTATGCTTCCACTGACAACTTGGTCATACCCTCTTAAGATTCTGAGGAATACTGCAGACATTTAAAAGCTTTGTTTTCAAAACTTCAGGAATACGGACTTTGCATAAATGTTTCAAAATGCACCTTTAGTCAAACATCTATTGATTTCTTAGGTTTTCACCTTTGTGAAAACGGAATTGAACCTCTTCCTGACAACGTCAAATGTATTTTAGATTTCTCTCAACCTACCACCCACACCAATTTTTAGGCATGTTTATCTTTTATAGATGTTTCATACCTAAAGCAGCACACATCCTTTCTTCTTTAACAAAATTGTTAGAAGGACATATCAATAAAAGGAAATCTCTACTTAAGGATTCATCATCACCTTTAAATTGGAACGAAGATGCTGAACAAGCCTTTACTGCTGCCAAAAATGCCATTACTCACGCTACCCTTTTCAAACACCCTAATCCCGAAGCCCGGTTACGCATCTGGATAGATGCTTCAGATGTCACAATAGGCGGCACTCATGCAATTTTGTCTCAACAAGCATGGGAACCTATAGCATTTTTCTCTATGAAACTGAACAAAAGTCAATAAAAATGATCTGCATACAATAGGGAATTATTTTCAATTTATTCTGTGATTAAGAAATTCCAACACATGTTAGAGAGCAAAAATTTTCAAATTTATACAGATCAGAAACCGTTAATATACACTTTTAAGCAGAATCCTCACAAACGTTCACCTCGGCAATTACGCCATTTAGATTTTATTTCTCAGTATTCTACTGATATTAGGCATGTGCAAGGTTCTATAAACGTTGTTGTTGAGAATTGAAATTTATTCTATAACAAAATCTCCATTATTTGGATTTTAAAAAATTTTCCGAAGCTCAACAGCATGATTCGGAGGTACAAAACCTTCTCAAAAACAATATTTCATCTCTGAAGCTGGAATTCAAACTGTGCCAATAATCCAATGGTAACATTCTTTGTGACATCTCTACTGACGTTCCTCGTCCATTTGTGCCAAACTCCTTTTGCAGACTCATCTTTAATCATCTGCATAATCTATCACATCCAGGCACTGCAGCTACTACAAAACTCAATTGTTCTCCTTACACATGGCTCAATATGAAATGTAATATAAAAAATTGGGTGAAATCTTGTCTTTCTTGCCCGCAATCGAAAATAATCAGACACATTAAAGGACCATTGGGTACTTTCTCTCTTCTTGACACATGTTTTTCACAAATACATATGGATATTGTTGGCCTGTTACCCATCACCAGAAGGCAACATGTACCTTTTGACTTTAATAGACAAATTTTCCAGATGGCCTGAAGCCATACTTATCCACAATATGAAAATGGAAACTACTTCCAACTTATGGATTCTCACTTTGACTGCCTATCGGTTATAACAACTGACTAAGGTTTTCAAATGAGATCCACAATGTTTGCAGAGTTTACTTGCATTCTGGGAACAAACAGAACCACAACAATAGCCTATCATCCAATATCAAATAGTATTGTTGAACATTTTCAAAGGCACTTAAAATCATGTCTCAAGACTCATGAGAACAATAACTGGACTGAAAACTTCCAGTTGTTCCACTTGGCATCCGGACAGCAATTAAGGAGGATATACATATATCTTTTGCAGAACTTGTGTATGGCACAACACTCGGGTACCTAGCAACATAAAATCATCTACAATATCTTCATGCCACACTCGATTCACCATCAATCTACGACACAGAATGCAGCAATTAAACACTATAGCAACATCTGCGCATTGTCAAGATAAGTATTATGCAGTGGCAGCCATATTCAGGTCCACACAAAGTCCTCAAGAGAATGGACAAAACGTTCACAATTCAAATAAATGGCAATCAATCTATGGTGTCCATAGACCATGTGAAACCAGCCTATTTGCATTCAGACTCTGAACCTGAACTGAAATCAAATAGAAACTTAAACACATGAACTGTCATAAGATTGGGAAGGAATACGCACTTTCCTAAGAAATTTGCTTCTTACTTTACAGTTTAACAAAATGTTTCAAATTTAATTTTTCAGATATTTATTAATATTTTACTTTTATGTGTGTGCATTATTACCTATTCATAATGCTGAATCACATTTTGATTTTTCCAATTTCATATCCTAATTTTATGTTTAAAAAAAAATATTCGACAGCGCGAATCCTCTTAAATATTTCATCATCCAATATCATTCCTTTGAAGTGCCATCAAAGGAATTGGGGAGGCACTCTGTGGTGATAGTGATAAGGAGAGTGCCTCGTGCCCTTGCGTACATGCCAAAAAATACAGCAACCCTAGAGAGAAGCACAGAGAGACCGGTTGTTCGAGGAAGTTGCACGCATATTTGAAGTCGCCAAATAAAGAGCACTTTTTGTTGAGTAATATGTCTTCTGAAAATTCCTTATTAATACAGAGTGAACATTTAATAAAATATGGGCAACTAGAATTCCATGGGATCTACAGCAATCACTACAATGGTATTATGGATCAGTATAAGCATCTTAACACCATAAACTGAAATCTGGCATTGTCAGAAAAAACTTAATATACAAAATAGTTTTAAATTCTAACAGGACAATGATTCAAAGCATACTATGTCCAATGTTAAGACTCATGGCAGATGTATAAGTGTCCAGAAGTAATTAAGGCACTACCTCCAATCACCAGATCTTAATCCTATTGAACATAATTGGCAAGAACTGGAATCGAAAATTCAAAAACAGAGAATATCTTTGCAGCAACAGAAAGCTGTGACTAAAGAGGACTGGCATAAATAAGTCCAAAAATAACAAAAAAGAAACTTGTGGCGTCAATGCCCAAAAAATTCAATGAAGCGATCAGGTGTAAAAGTAATCCCACAAGATATTAAGTAGCAAAAAAACATAAGTTTTTGTCCTTTTTGGCTGTTACTAAAAGTATCCAATTATTTTTGTGAGAATATTTTTTTCATTAAACAAATGATACTGATTTTTACTTCCTTGTATGAAGTAAAGAAGTATTGTAATCACAAAAATTCTGGGTACCATATTTCAATGAAAATATCTGTTTTGATCGCTATCGAATGCAATTTAACGATGTTCTCATATGGCATCTGTACATAAGGAGAGAATAAAGGACTCTTTTCCCCCAAATGAATTAGAAAACTGATTCAAAATGGATTCAGAAGAGATTTTTTCACGACATCTGTACGTAAGTATATATGTATGTACCTTGCATAAGTCAAAAACGAGTACCCTCAGAATGTTGAATTTTTTTATGTAGGACTGCTATAACATGCATGTGCACCTCCTATTTTGGTTGCAATCAGTCACACCAAAAGTATATATATATAT
>KK112268.1:357042-367857 GCA_000611955.2 Stegodyphus mimosarum | reverse complement strand
AGATAAATGAAAATAAATGTGACCCTTGATGAAGCACGGGTTTGCCTAAATAACCGTAACAACAAAAACAAAAACCCCAAAAAAGTCCATTTATTAACAAATAGAAAAAAAAAATGGTTAGAGTATATCAAAGGGTGCCCCTTGGATTATTGCTAAGTTGTTGTTTCATTTATCGCTAAGTAATTGTTTCATTTAACACCAAGTTGTTTTTACTTATGGTAACCTGAGTAGTTGATTGTTATACAAACCCTATTATGATGTATTTGGTTGCGTGATTGCGGTGAATTTGACTGATGGGACTTGTAAGTGTTGGATGTTGGTTAGCAAGTATGTTGCTTATTTTATGGTTTACATGGTAAAATAGCTGAATGTGGTAAGATTAATCTGAAGTTTCTGTACAATTTGGAATGAAAGGGAAAAAACATTAATTAACTGGTGTGTAAATGAAGGTTGATTTAGTAGCCATTATAAGTGTCCTGTTTATAGGAAGGAAATGCGTATGGTCGAATGTCGAAGGATATTTTTTACTCTTATTTTTGTGAATTTACGTGGTGATGCCAGTACACAGATTCTAGTTCAGATAATTTTAAGAAGTTTTTAGATGCTGTTAAGGAATTTTGTTAGACTGAAGACACGAAATTTGTAAGTACGGTAAGTGGATATCTCCTTTGTGTAGTGCTAAGATGAACTTTCTTTTTTTACATTTTTTCATTGTTTGATTAAAAATGTATGTTATTGAGATTATATAATTTTTTTTGCTGCTCCTTTGACTTTTTACGTGAATATAAATCGATGTGCACATGGACAAAAGGAGTGCGCATTGCCTAGTTTGAGCAACTCGGGGAGGTTTTTTTAAGTGAAAAAACAGGTTGATGTGTACATGGATACTGAGTTTGTGCAATTCTATGACATGTTATTTTGGCTTCATGTAGCAGGGATTTATGGCGCAAAAATCTCTGCTACACAAAGCCAAAATAAGTTAAAGAATTGCACAAACTCAGTGTCCAAGTACCACCAAAAATCTCAAATTTTACCCAAGGGGCACCCATAAATATATTTTTACCAAAAAAATATATAAAACCTAGTTCTTTCAATGCAAAGAACATTTCAGCAAGAGGTTTATGACTATTGCGGGTTAAAAATAAGAAGAATGGTTAAAAATGTTAAAATCAACTCAAAGGGGGTTTAAGATTAACATATAATTCTCTGACAAATTAAAAATAAGAAAAGCAGGAAAAAATGTTAAAATCTACTCAAGGGTACTATCGAGAGAAAATTTTACATCTGACACTTACAGAAGAAATCAATTTCTTTATCCCAATGAACCTTAATCAAATAAGTCATACATCGAAAAGTAACACAGTATTCCTTGAGAAACTGAAGACTAATACAAGTATTGCATGTATACCTACCTTTTTAACGCATTCCTGTGAAGTTCCCTCATGTTTCAATTATAGACTTTTTGCATTTGATCTCGAAAAGAGCTTTTCAAAGCATAGCTCTAGATTGTTGGACTCTGGTATATAATGGAAATTAACAGCTCCGGAAATTTCATGAGAAGCCCTTCTAACATTTAAAAAAATATACTCTTTACATTTTAAACATTAATTAAATTGAAACAAAAAGGGGTTAAAATGGGAAATCCTCCAGAAATAGTAGCATTCTGGACCTTACTCTTTCATATTTCCATCAATTCTAATTTCTGAAGAACAGTTTAAATGGCAAGAAACTTGGCTCTGCAGAAGCCAAGTTTCAAGATTTACTCTGCTTAAATGTTAAGCTATTTCCACAAAAAAGAAAACTGTAAATTTGTAAAATATTTGGATGCAAATGTAGATACTGATAGTGACTATATCACAGATTATGTTAGACTAAATCACAGACTTTTACTGCTATTATACTATATCATAGACTATTACTACTCTTAGACTACATGATAGATTGTTTTCTTTCAAATATGACTGCTTGCATTTTATTCCCAGAGTAGATAAACTTTTGTATTCTGATACATATTAAAACACTAGCTTTTAATTTAGCAATAAAATGAAGAGGAAAACAAACAAGCCTCATCTACACTGAATAAAAGCACTAAACATATAATCAACTTTGGATTGTATAACACTAATTAAAATATCTTTCAGATCCTAATACACTGGCAAATAAATTATCATGCCATCTGAAATATTATAACAAAGCCTTACGAAGGTTTGAAATAACATTTTTATTTAATCTTGAAATTAAACAGATGGCATCATTTGTGCATACAAATCCAATTCTGTCACTTGCACATAGTAAAATAACAAAATTGAAATATCAGATTAAAAGTATCATAGTCGAAGACTACAAAAATTTGGCCTACTCAAGCTAACTCAACTTTAATGATGTTTTAATATGGGCTAGTAAAATGGCTAAAGCCAGAATATAACAGGCAGAGCTGGCCAAAGAAAATAAAGCTACAAGTGCTACTGCCAAAAGATCTATATCTAACACATTCAAAACCCTTGTTTTAAATATTATGCAGGCTTATTTGCATTCTCATAAGGCTTAATGGAAAGGAAGTTTAAAGCATAATAACTGGTTAATTAACATAAAATGCCTTATAGACTAATTTTTTAAAAAACAAACTGTATGTTTGACAAAGCATTTAACACAATAATAAAAGTTCTGACTTCGTTTTTTTTTGGGGGGGGAAGCTTAAATGGTTAATCTCTTTTATAAAAAAAATAACTATACACAGCTACTTTTCATACCTGCTAAAAGCTGCTTAAAGTTTAAAATAAACAAAATAACCAAAGAAAGAATTTACATAAAAATTCTTTCTCATTATGGTCACCAATTACTGGTTTTTATACATATTTGTTTACTGCTGTTCGCTGAAAGTGAAACAAAAGTAAAGACAAAAAACTTTGTTTTTTGACTTGCCATACAAGTTACAAACAATTAGAATTACAAATCTTATGAGTAATGAAGATATGCAAAGAACATGTTTTGATGCACTGAATATGAATAATGATAATTGACTGTACAAAGTTTAGCTTATAAAGAAAAAACTTTGAATGGCCATCTGAAAATTATTGCTCTTTCTAGATTCTATAGATAACTACAGTTCTTCAAAGGCAATTACAGATGATGCCTGACAGACCACTACATACACTGATATCTCACATCCTGTTCTACAGGCAATCAACTGGGCAAATGATCAGGCTAGAATAAAGATACTGTGCCGTAGCTACCAACCAGGAAATCAAAAAAACCACCATATAAAAGATCTCCAAACTGACTTGAATTCACTTTATAATACATGGTTTAGTTTACTGAACTACTTATTTGTAACTCAATTCTGAAGTAAAATATATTAGCATTTAATTTAATATTTTAAATTTCATGGTCTTTGGCAAATTCTATACTTTGGAACCAGCGTGTGACAGATGTTTTCAGCTCTTCGTCGTTGCCAAAACGCTCACCAAAGGACAGGAATTTCTTGAGGTGCAAGAAAACGTGAAAATCACTGGGAGCAAGATCAGGGCTGTAGGGTGGATGATCAACCAATTCCCAGCCAAATTCCATCAAAACAGCTGCTGTGCGTCGAGCCATATGTTGATAAGCATTGTCATGGAGGAGCACAACACCTGTAGTAAGCATTCCATGCCTTTTGTTTTGAATGGCACATCGCAATTTCCACAGTGTTTCAAAGTAACAGTCAGCGTTTACAGTTTCACCATGTGGAAGAAACTCAATGAGCAGAATGCCCTTCCTGTTCCAGAACACCGTGCACATCACTTTCCGTACCGACAGCGTCTGTTTGAATTTCCTCCTGACCAGAGATCCACTATGCCGCCAATGCATTAACTGTTGCTTGGTTTCCGGCATGAAGTGTGAAATCTAAATCTCATCGCTCATGACAATCCTGTCGAGGAACTTGCCGCCATCATCGTGATACCGTTGCAGAAATGTCAGTGCTGCTCCTAAATGTTCAATTTTGTTTTCGGGTGTTTTTGTTTGTTTTTCGGCACCCACCTGGCACACAATTCTTTTAACGGCAGGTGCTTAATGACAATCTCATGCAACAAGGATCACGTTATCTGCGGAAAATAAGTCTCAGCTCTGTAATCGTGAAGCCATGGTTCTCCATCACGCGCTGCTGATCAACAAGATCATCACTGATAAGGAACGGTAGCCAACTGCACTCTTCATCATCGATACTTTGATGACCTTCTGAAAACTGCTTACACCAGTGACGCACCATCTGCTTACTCATGATGTTCGGTCCATAGACCTGATGATGAATTTCAGTTGGCACAATGCTTTGTGCATTCAAGAACTTTATCACTGACCGAACCTCACAGACAGTGGGAGAAGGAATAATAGCTTCTATTTCAGACTACTACTACTACCAGGCTACTGACAAGGAGCGGGACCTGTCCGGCTGGCATATGATTAATATGTCATGGATCTGTTACGCATGCACAATTGACACGGCTAATAACATTTACTTTAAAGAGGAAAACATCAGGAAAGTTACTTCCTGGATGCGCCTCGTACAATGAATTTATCAGACTGTAACCTACTCAGCTCCAATACAGTAAGTACTTATTATTTGAATTTCAATAATTTAATTAGAGATATACATTTCACGTTTTAATCTGAATAAATTCAAACTAAAAGTTGGTTGGTTGGTTGGCTTTTAATGGCACAAAACCTAGATTATTATGCGCCAAACGGATGGTGAACGAGATACAAATGCACGAACATTACTGAGTATGAATTGTGATCGTATCTGTGATGCTGATGAAAGTATATACAGATGAGTGTGAGAAGTGCTGTAGCAACAGGCAGAGCAGGTTGTAAGGAAAAAACTCAGTTCATATGATAGAGGGAGATACCTTTTAAAAAACCTTATGAGGTCGATGTTGGGGTTTCTTCTAATCAGATCTGTTGAGTTAAAACTTGTAGAATTAAAAATATGATCATGTTTTTGATTAAAAATAAGTCAGCAGGTTAAAATATGATTGACTGAATTAGGAGAGTATGAATTGTGATCGTATCTGTATTGCTGGTGAAAGTATGCACAGATGAAGGTGAGAAGTTTTCTAGCAATAGATAGAGCAAAATATGTGAAAAAAGAACTCAAATCATATGGTTTCGTATCTGTATTGCTGGTGAAAGTATGTACAGATGAAGGTGAGAAGTTTTCTAGCAATAGATAGAGCAAAATATGGGGAAAAAGAACTCAAATCATATGGTAAAGAGAGATATCTCTTAAGAAATTTATGAGGTTGATGTGAGGATTTCTTCCAATAAGATCTGTTAATTTAACATTCATAGAGTTAAAATGATGGTCACGTTTTTGATTAAAAATAGGGCAGCAGGTTAAAATATGATTGACTGAAATAGAAGTGTTGCAAGTGCCACAAATAGGTTCCTTATCTCCTTTCAAGAGATGCTGATGTGTCAGTCTGCAGTGACCAATTCGTAGACGAGTCAGCAGTACATCCTCCTTACGATTTCCTCTTGACTCCCAGTATTCCAAATTGGGTTTCACTTGCCTTAATTTATTCAGTCTGATTTTTCCATAGTTCTTGCCACCTGGACAAGATCTTTGCTTTGATATAATTCCGTATGTCTGTAAAGGGGACCTCATTTTTGGAAGTACTATCAGCTGATTTTGCTGCGGCATCGGCGAGTTCATTGCCTTTGATGCCTACATGTCCGGGCACCCAGCCATATGCAATAGAATAACCTGCTTTTCTCAAACGAAGGTGTACCTTTAATATATCTAAGACCAAAGGGTGGCTAGTATTTGTATTTATTGATTCAAAGGCACTCAGAGAATCAGAATAGATGACGAACTTTTTGTTATTCTGCTTAGAGATGAAGTTTAAGGAGTTAAAAATGGCTAGAGTTTCTGTCGTAAAGGAGGATGCAGCCTTATGAAGAGTACTACACTTGATTATTTTTTCACAAACAAAAGCTGCCCCGACATGGTCATGGTTCTTTGAGCCGTCAGTAAAAATTGCTGTATAGTTAGAATGGCTGCTTCTATGCTCTAGGAAGATTTGTTGGTATTGGATATCGTTGGTATTGTTTTTCTTAAGTCCTCTAAAAATGTCAAGTAGTTGAATATTCAATTCTTGCCATAGTGCAATACCGAAAAGGTTGAAGCTTTTGGGATACAGATCACTTAGGTTGAGTTCTTCGATCAGTGGGAGAACACGGAGATCAAAAGGAGGGATACATGAAGGACGTGCTTGGTAGAGGCGCCAGTACCGATCAGATGTCATGAGACGAGCGGGATGTTCGACCCGTGACATTACTTTATAATGAAATTCAAGGAATAATTGCTTGCGTCTGAACTCCAGAGAAGGTTCAGAGCAGATGACATATAAGTTTTGGACTGGAGTTGTTTTGAAAGCTCCACAGCATGTCCGTAGAGCTTGATGGTGAACTGTATACACTTTCAGTAATACAGAAGGTCTTGCTGATCCATAGATAATACAACCATAGTCAAGTTTGGAACGAATTAAAGCTCTATATATGCATAGCATAGAACAACGTTCTGCTCCCCATGAAGTATTTGCTAGGAATTTCAGTATGTTAAGGGTTTTAATGCATTTTTTCTTTAAATTTAAAATATGCGGAAGGAAAGTGAGCTTTCTGTCAAAGATGACTCCTAGGAATTTTGCTTCTGGTTCAACTCGGATCAAGGAACCATCAAGATGCAGCTCTGGTTCGGGATGTAGATTTCTTTTGCGACAGAAATGTACGCAGACGGTCTTCTGGGTAGCAAATTTAAAACCATTGTTGTTGGACCACTTTACTATTCTGTTTAGAGCAATTTGCAGTTGTCTTTCGATATATCTCATATCTTCACCATGACAGTAGATCATTAAATCATCAACATACATGGAACCATGTACTGTGGGGGGAAGTTCTCTTAAAATGGGAGTTAATTTTCAGACTGAAAAGCGTAACACTGAGTACCGACCCTTGGGGTACACCTTCTTGTTGTGCAAATACACGAGAGAACAATGATCCCATCTTAACTTGGAATGTGCGATCCCTCAGAAAGTTTTGAATAAAGGCAGGTAAGTTACCTCGCAGTCCAGCGCTATAAAGGTCGTGAAGAGTCCCGTGCCGCCAGGTTCTACCATACACTTTTTCCATGTCAAAGAAGACTGAAACCACGTGATTTCTTTTTGCAAATGCATTGCGTATTGCGGTTTCTAAAAACAAGACATTGTCAAGTGAAGATCTTCCCCTACGGAAACCACTCTGGTCAGGCAATAGGCGATGATTATTCTCCAGATAGTGGGTGAGACGATGGTTTACCATCTTTTCCATAATCTTGCAAAGGCAGCTAGTGAGCGCGGTGGGGCGATAATTTGAAGGATTCTTTGGGTCCTTTCCAGGTTTAGCAATGGGGATCACTATAGCATTTCGCCAAGCATTAGGAAAAGAACACTCCTTCCATATTCTGTTATACAGAAAGAGAAGAGATTTTAAGGATTCATTGGACAAATGCTTCAGCATGACGTAGGAAATGCCATCTTGGCCAGGGCTCGTCTTGACAGTTAATGACAAAGCACTCATCATCTCCAGCTTAGTGAAATCAGTGTTATATGCTTCGGTGTTGAGAGAGTTAAAATTGATGGATGTATTCTCAGAACGAAGCTTAGTTGTGAGGAATGCTGGTGGATAGTTAATACTATTTGAAACAGCACTAAAAGTCTCCCCTATGACATTAGCTATATCTTCTCTGCTGCTATACGTTATGCCCTCCTTTTCTAAGACGGACAATCCATGATCCTTATAATTACCTGAGATTTTTTTTACTTTTTCCCAAACCCACTTGCTTGGAATAGTAGAAGTAATGGATGACACATAACTGATCCAAGTGTCTTTCTGTCCTTGGCACCGCACTCTCCGAGCGTTTGCTTTTGCCTTTTTATAGGAGATAAGATTGCTAAGCATGGGATACCTGCGAAAGATTCCCCAGGCTTTTCTTTCCTGTCTATGAGCTATCTGGCAGTCATGATTTCACCATGGTTTTGGATGTTTAGGAAGCCTGCCTGATGATATAAGAATAGAGATTTTTGCTGCCTGGACGAGAGTATCAGTGATAGTTTTTACAGCTTCCTCAATTGACATATTCTTTATCATGTCGTTAGTGAGCATGGCCGAATGGGAAAACATTTCCCAGTCCGCTTGCTCGTAAATAAAACGTGGTGATCTGGCATTAGGCCATGCTGTAATTTGATTAAAAGTCACGAAGATGGGGAAATGATCACTGTTAAAAATGTCGTTTCCGACGCTAAATGAACAAAAAGGGAGAAGTGATGTGAACAAATGGCCAGATCAATACTATGAAATGTCCTCGTGGGCTGGTGGAAATATGTTTGTTCTCCACTATTAAAGAGGCATAAGCAATGATCACAAATGAGGTCTTCTATTTGTTTTCCCCGAAAATTTATATCACCACTACCCCAAAGGTGATTATGGCCATTGAAATCTCCAATTACAATAAAAGGAGTAGGCAACTGTTCTACCAAATCATCTAATTCCTTTTTATCTATCACTTTATTAGGAGGCAAGTAGATAGTACAGACAGTGACAAGCATACTGATATTGATCTGCACAGCAACAGCTTGGAGACATGTGTTCAAGGGAAAGACAGTCGAAGGGTAGGTGTGGGAGGTTAGGATAGCAACGCCCCCACTTACGCGCTCACCAGATAAAAAGTCTTTCCTGACAGTTGAATATCTCCGTAACTTAGCTGTGCTTTCTTGCTTGAGATAAGTCTCCTGCACTCCAAAAACGGCAGGCTGATAAATGTCTATCAGGCTTTTGATGTTCACTAGGCCTTGATGAAATCCGCGACAGTTCCAAGAGATTAAAGTAGTCATCATGAATGTTTATTTTGTCTATGCTGTTTCTTTGTTAAGCGTGGCAGAATATTCTTTGTCTGAGCTAATCCTTCTTCTAATTCCATTTCAGATTCAAGTGTATCTGATAGCATACTCTCTAATGAGGTATGACCAGAATTTACTGTTTAGGCTTTGTGTTATTTAAAGAGGATTTAGTTTGTTTTTTAATATTTGTTCCTTCAGGTTTTTTATGAGTTGGTGTATGCTTAGTACTGGCAGATAGATTGCTACTTGGTGTTTTTTGTGATATTTCAGATTTAGGCTTTGTTTGAGTAGTAAGTGACGTTTGGATGGCTATTGAACGAACAGATTTTGTTGCATCAGCAAAACTCAGATTTGGACGAGGTTGGGTGCTTTCTAACAATCTCTTAGCTTCTGTATAAGATATCGTTTTAGTTGCCCTTTGAATTTCCTTTTCGGATTTTCATTTGGGGCAGAAGTGAGAGAAGGATGGGTGACTTCCTTTACAATTTACACAAAGAGGCTCGGCAGTGCAACCCTCACTGTTATGATCTACGGAGGAGCAGCGAGCGCATGTAGGTGTACCGCGACATACATCCTTTGAGTGCCCAAACCGCTGGCACTGAAAACAACGCATACGGTTTGGCACATACGGTCGCACCGGGCAATGCAAATAACTTGCTTTAATATGATTTGGAAGTTGAGGGATGTTAAAGGTTAGAACGACATGTTTAGTGTCAATTAACTGACCATCCCTTTTGATTTTTATTCGATGTGCTTTGCAAACATTCTGCTCCGCAAGCTCTTTGATGAATTCCTCATTCGACACTGTTAATAGATCGACTTCTGATATTACACCGCGACTGGAATTCAGGGTTTTGTCTTCAGAAACCGTAACAGCAACCTGTCCCATTTTTGACATAGTAAGAAGAGTCTTTGATTGATTAGTAGAGACAGTTTCCATTAATAAGTCACCAGACCGTAAGCGCTTAATTGATTTTGGTTCTTCGGCAAAGACTTTTATATATTTTTGAACAAGGAAAGGTGACATTTTATGGAATTCAGAAGATCCTGTCATAACCGAAAATCGGGGAACAACTTTAGTGTTTTCTGTACTTTTTGTAGTTCGAGGTCTTTTGCTAGATGATTCATTGGCAGTTTCATGAGGTGTAATAAATATTTGTGAAGCCATATTTGAAAGAAGTAGAGATTCGGACCCGGTGTCCCCACCCACCACGGAGTCCAACAAGGGGGCGCAGATTCCTACACCAGGGATGACCGGGTCTATATGCAAATTGGAGCCCCACAGTCGGCTTTCCCGAAAGCAGGTACTCCCGAGAGCTTATCCCCAAGCCACTGACACAAAGACTAGTGACCAGCCGATTGACACCCGTGAGGACAACAACATGCCTCCCGTTTAGCTGAAGCAGAGGCCAAAGCAGTGTGTTGGGGACAGTACCTCGCCCCTCAACTACCAGGACCCTCCTTTCCAGAGACACGGGTCTCCGCGCACAGCAAACACGTGGACAGTTTTCTCGTCACTCAAGAACCAGAAACAAGGGTTGTTCTAGTCTCTCATGGCGAGCCCCAACCTCCGAAGAGGAGAACCACAAGGGAGAAAGGAAGGAAGAAAGCTTCAGCTCAGAGCAGAGGAGACGGAAAAGAGGATAGATCACTGGGGCTCCAGGATCGTGACACCCGTCTCACTAAGAAGATGATCCCCTGAAGGGCTAGGGTACCTCGGGATTGCCACACCCGTACTCACAAAAGTGAGCCCCTGAGGGGTCAAACTAAAAGTATTACATGATTTAAAATCTTATTATTGAATTCCATAAATGTTATACATTATAAATTCAAAAAGTTAAAGATCTACATAAAAGATTAACATGAAATAATTTTATTGGCATGTTTAATATTTTTAATTATGAAA
>KK112268.1:320386-356997 GCA_000611955.2 Stegodyphus mimosarum | reverse complement strand
AGACAAAGAAAAGGAAAACATGATTATTAAAAGAATATTTAATAAAGTGTTAGAATGAAATTACATGAAAGAATTTGCTAAAGAAAGTTAGCAAAAGACATGGTTGAATGTTTTTAATGACTTTTTTAATTTAAGTTTTATTTAATGTGTATAAGTGATTACATACCTAAATCTGTACCACTGCAGAAAAAAGAAAGATCACAGTTTATATATAAAAATTTTTAAATAGTTCTCTTTTGTTAAATAATTTAGTAAATAATTGGGTAGATTTAAAGTATCTGATACTAAATATTGTTTTTGCTCTTTTAGTTCATAATAGTGTTTCTTTCAATCCTCCAAAAAATAAATTGATAAAATAAATACTCACAGCCATCACTGTTTTGTGAAATATGATCCTGAAGAAATTTATCCTTGGATAAATTTGAATCACTAAAGTAGAACTCCATCTAAAAGAGATAAATACATATACATACATAAAAATTTTAATGCAGATCAATATGGCACAACAGAATATGAATAAATTAGTTCAAATTACATAAGATTTTTGTGTTGCTAGAAACATTCGCATGATGGTAAAATAATTGTGTTTTCTGATTATGAGCAGTCCCATCAAAAAACCATTGAAAAGTATTAATTAGGCAGCACAACATGTTACTGGAAAAGTATTAATGTGACATCCCACAATTCCACCAAAAAGTATTTACAGCAACCTAAGTATACACACAGCATACCTCTAGATGGCTTTCCAGTTCCCTGGATAATTTCTCCACTATGATTGCAAACTATGAACTTTCTTATAGGAGCAGGGTTGCTACTCAAACAGGATAATGAAATTCCCTGACTTTTCCAGGTTTTCCAGGCATGTTTTAAGAAAATTCCTGTCTATCCGCATAATGCACTTTGGCTGTGCTAAAAGGTAAATTAATTATGGTACCAACTGAAAACACAAAATTTGCCAATTACATATGACTTATATATTATCCTCAAAGATTACTATTACAACTATAATAGGAGTTGTTTTCTCCACTGGAGAATTGAGATCAGAATATGTTCAATGTGGATAAAAAATGTCTTTTTTTTTCCCTGACATTTTGCAGTTAAACGAAAGAAAGAAATCTATTTAACGATATTTTTATATAAATTCAGGTATTTTATATTTATTTAGATGAATACATAAGCAAAAAATATGTGCATTGAATTTCGTGATGTTATGTCATCATACTGCTAGAATTAGTTTCAGGATTATGCGAGAGAAAATTTCCTGAAATTTGAAAGCATTATTTACTAATAATAAATAAATTTAGGGGGAAGAAGCAACATTAAATTATATGAATAACATTAAAATAATTAAAAAACTGAATTACAATAATCAACGATATTTTGGCGAATGTAGTTATATTAAATGGTTAGCCTAGATGACTAATTACTATTTTTTTTATTTTACTGCAAAATGACAAATAAGGCAGGTATTAAAAAGAGAAAAAAAATGTTTAAAATCCTTGTAAATACGCTACGCCCTTGGCACGATTTTGAAAATTGCCGCCAACACCAAAATGGCCCGTTTACTGCTCATCATAATGTCGCCAAACACCGTGAGTACCGTACACAGAGGCTATAACAGCATTAAATAGATTTTGTTTTATGCAAGAATATGTATTTTCTTTAGTTCAACTTGCACTGCACATGCGTATGCGAGTCTTTCGATAATTTGTTTAGAGCTGCAAAAATTGGCTCTATACCAGCCAGCTGCCCGAGTGAGGCTAACGCGCGCCAAGAAAGTGATCACTTCCAACATTGGCGCAAAACTCACTTTTTTGGGGGATCGCTGTATGAAATTCCCTGACTTTTCCAGATTTAGACTAAAATATTTGAATTCCCTGACGTTTCTGGTCAATTTTCGAATTCCCCGACTTTTTTCGGTTTTCCAGGTAGTGTGGCAACCCTGTAGGTTAGGTTATTCAATTATGGCAAATCACACGAGGGCTATTTGCCTAAAGGGAGGGATGCCTTCGTGGAGGACTTTCTAAGGGAAACTGGCTCGTATACACGTTACACACGGGGAAAACCACGAAAACGCCCATGCAGCCAGCCTGTTCGCGGGATTCGAACCTCGGACCGAACTACCAGTGTTCAACGTCTTTACCGCTCGGCAACCCTGTAGGAATTTTAGTTTCAGCAAAGCAACATACTGCATGGTGCAGTTTCCATCAGCAAAATTTCGAACTAAATTATCTGCATGCATAGCGCATAATATGGTCAACCTATAACCTCTTATTTTCCTTCTCTTTTTAGGTTTCCGATGCTAAACTTTGTATACTTGCCGAGATTAGCAATTCTCTCTCCCTTTTTTTAACTGAGAACAGATTCCTGTATACATGGGAAGAACAACAGTGATGAGGGGAAAAAAAGAAAATCTGAAAGGCTTCAGATTTTAAATTACGTCCAAAAGGGACAATTTTTTAACATTTTGTGTGTTACCTCTATTTATTAAATATCATATTCCTTGCACATAAACCATAAAATTCAGTTCAAGAGCAATATAATTTTAAATTGAGTATATCTTTAGAATTTTCGATACACAATCTCATGCCCTGGAGATAAAAATGTTTCTTCTGTACAACGTTGCCATTGCTCGCTTTGGAATCCTTGAGCTTATTAATCAACAATTTGTTAAAGTTTTACAAAATATGAAATCGATAATAAAAGAAATTCAAAATTTGGGCTTCCGGATGCCCATATTCTCAGTAGGATTACGTCATTCAAAATTCGATGGCTCTAGATATCGTTGTTATCACAATGAGAGAAAGATACCAACATTTATGTAGATTCTTCATTATTAATTTCCTCAAATATAATACAGGGTGATAATATTTGGTAGCAATAATTTGAAAAGTGAAATGAACATTCAGAGTGATTCGACGCAAAATCACAAAACAAAAACAATAGTCCTTCATGAACAAAGCCCCTTTGGACTAAAAACAAGTGTGCATGTTCTGTATGGAGAAAGAAGAATGCAGAAAAAATAGCCAACACTGGACACATCACTGAAATAGACCATAAAGATATCTGAATGCATGTTTCTTACCAAAGCTGTCAACAAGTTCACAAATGCTCTCCACATTCAGCAACAAGTTTGCGACTTTTATGTAAGAAAGCAAATAATAAGAAAGTAAAAAATTTGCTTTATTGTGTTAGGTCATAGTGGAATATTTATTAAATGACACACTACTGCAATGGTCTTCAAACTCATGTTCAGTTATTTTCCATTATTCATCTAAAGTAAATGCTGCATGCTTAAATTTTGCTATATAAATAATATGTGACCGCAAATAAAAACTACAACAATTTTAAATGTTGTTAGAAAAGGTAAGATGTACAACACAAATTATTGTTGCAATAAACCTAATCATATATGATAAGGAAAGTGGCCATACACATTAAAGAAATACAATGCTGCTGCTTGTATTACTGTATATTGTAAATTACGATGATCTTAATGTAATGAACATAAAAGTCTTAAAAGTAAAAAGAATCCTCATTCTAAAATTATATTACAGCACTTACTAAAATACATCATGCGTCCCAAAATCGCACGCAAAAAAAAATCCGGAAACATTTTGAAAAATAAATGTTTTCTAAGATCATAAAAACATAAAAAATTTTCTTAAGCTTTTAATATGGAGCATATGATAAAAAATAAGATAACAGAGGTGCAGTAAAAACAGTAATAAACATTTTGACCTATTTATTTGAAAATATATATATTTAAACTAGAACATTTAAATTAGAAAGAATTATACGATATATCAGAATAACTAAAAACACCTCGTAGGCCACAATGTTATATAATAATACAGGAGGGGAACCAAGTAACTATTGGTAACTGTAACAAGATTTTATTTCATCATATTATCAATAAATTTCTTAACCTCCTTCTGTTGAACACCTATGTACCATTCGTTTTACCTGCGATTTGATTTTCAAAAAAAGTTTCCTCCGTTGACGCTTATTGAGTTGTTTAACACCGTCTACGTCCATTTCAGAAACATTCATATTGCAAAACTAAATACGAAGTAAATCAAAATTTGCGGAAAACAGATACTCAGGGTTACAATTGAGAATGTTGCCATATTATGAAACACGAACTTGCAATTGGAAAACGCAGCGTGCACGGACGGCTAAAGACTAGTCACTTCGGATTTTTCGATTTATCACAAATTTAATCTAATGTTAATTTATTAAAATTTTAAAAAAACTGTACACAAGTAGAATTAGTGATTATATTGACAATTCCTGGACTCAAAATGAGATGTCTTCTAATTTGCATTCTATAAAATATAGAGGGCTAAACATCTTCTTTAAATTCAAAAGTTTTTTAAGAAAACAGCTGAAATTGCTAACAAAAAAAGTTTTGGAATATTATGGGACAATTTTTAGGTAACTAGTTTTTAACGTTTTACACTCGGATCTCAAAGTGAACAACATCAAGTAGTGGGTTAAGGCGGTTTGTTGACAAATGTCTGCCTATTCTTTCAACATAAGCAAATTTAGCGAATGCAGTGAAGTACTGCAAAAGTCTTCTGATACATAGAATACATCCTTAAAATTCTGCTGAATTGAAAAAATGGCATACTTTATCATATTATTAATAAATATTTGCCGAATATCACTTTTGCTTTTTTAGCGTTTTTTCGATTAGTATCAATATTGAAAAATAGAGGGCGCCACAACTCTGTTTGGGCAGATAGTCAATTTTCATTTTCGAGGTAACACTTAATTCTTCTGCATTAAAGTGGTTAATTTTTTACCTCAGGAAACGAAGTAACATTTACAGATTCCCCATGACGCAATTCATTCATCAAAATATTATTTCTACAGCACAAAACGTGCATATACAACGATTATATTTAAAAGGGCTGCAAACCTAAAGATTTCGGTTACGTCATTCCATCTTTCGCCAAGTAGGAAATTTGGCGAGTGTTTTCTCTCCTGTATGTCGTCTGCAGAGTTGAACTGGTTTTGGATGTGGATACCCCCTGTCTCAAGCAATTTAGGAGGACAAAACGTTGAAAGCTTTCAATAGCCAATCAATCTAACAAAACGTTGAACCGTTCAATAGCCATCTGGAAACCATCAGGAGTCGGTGCATTCAACGAAAAATTTCTCAAGCGCAATGTTTCGCTCTCCGTTAAATGTAATTCAAATGATTAATTATTTAACTAATAATACTAATAAATTTTCAGCTAAGGGTTATGCGAGAACGGGGAAAGCTGATTCAATATTTTTTCAGAGAGCGTTAGGGATGTTTTTAAAACTACCTCAGTTACCAATTTTGAACCATTCTACGTAAAATCTTGAATACTGCACTGATATTTACTTGAGGTAATTTATAGAACTTAATTATAGAAAAAGAATGCGTTCAAATTATACTTACATTTCTTGAATAATCTCATTATATATTAGGTCAGCACTTCATTGAATGCGTTGAAATTAAGCATAACTAAAACGGATTTAAAATAGTCTTCAAATACTTTTAGGGATAGTGTGTTATTTTATATAAGAATTTGTTAAAGCAAATTTTGCCTCTTCAGCAGTTCTTGCAATATGACATTTGAATATTTCAATATTATTTCTTGCATCACACAGCATAAGTTATTTCATTGCGTGAAGGATGGCATTAATTGAAAATTAAGGAATATCTCGAGAGCTGAATCGTGAAATTCCGCGAATATTTCGCAGCCGAGGTTTGTCACTTATATTTTCTTTCAAAGAACCTGTTGCATAACGACGCATTAAGTTATATTTATTTTGGAACAACTTTGCCAGTGTTAACGGAACCGTTACAGACTATTCTTGATTTAAGATGATTGTATAATTTAATACATATTGATTTCAGATGATAGTATAATTTAATACGTTATACGCCACACAGATTTTTTTTTATTTGGTATCTGTTATTATCACTGGTTTGGTTATTTATTTAATTACGGCAAAGCACACAAGGGCTAACTGCGTAAATAGAGGGATGTCCTCGTTGAGGACTTTCTAAGTGAAATTGGCTTATACTATGCTATACATGGGGAAAATTACGAAATCATCCATGCAACCAGACCATTCGCTGCTATTCGAACCCTGGTCGAACTACCAGTGATCAGTGATAACAGATGGCTCACCGGCACCTCGGTCGTCAGTGAGCTAATCTGCTATCATGTAAGTTTGTACTCAAAAATGGATTGTTCAAGATGCCGGCAAATATTTAAGCATTTAAACACTGGAAACCATCTCGAAACTTCAATAGAAATCAAAAAAATTCATGATTTTTTTATTTATTATGTTCTAAAATTATGAAAAATCCTTAAAATTTGCAAAAATTCGCTCAGTAATAAAGTGGGTCTTGCGAATTCAAAGAACGGGTAATAACTTTACTTTGCAGATATTTTGTCTGTTTTATCAGCTCTTTGATTGTAAATCGTCAAATGCTAATTAATGGTAAAGCAAATGAAAGGTCTTTACCTAGATAAACATTTAATTTCAATGATCATTTCGACTTGCCGTTGTGGGTATTAGAGGTAAATGCGTGTGAACATTTTTTTTCATATATTATCATCAATTTTTCAAGATATTGTAGCGTTTTACGGCTTCATGGATTTAGAGTAACTGATGATGACATGATGAAGGCTGAAAAACATATATAAAATATATGGTGGCATAATAACAAAAAGCTAACAGGAGCAATCTGTAATCCCAAGAAAACCCTGGTGTATTTAATTGGAACTGTTTCTTGTAGCTTTGCTTTGGACTGTATTATTTTGGTTACGGCAAAGCACACTGTTACGAATTTCACATTAATTTGGCTATTCATTTAGAAATGTAATTAAAATTCCTTTTTATTTCCCCGTGCAACGCAGACGATTTTTGAAGAGAAAGCTACGTCGAAAACAAAAATAACAATAAAAATAAAAGAGCGCGTGCATTTAATGCTTAATAAATAAATATCTCGTAATTACTGTTGCCATCATTTTTCATGAATACAGTCTGCTTGAGCAGTTTTATATCGTTCAGAATTCTAATTCAGCTCACTAGTACGTCTGTCTCTACGATTGATGATTATTGACAACAGCATTTTTTAATGCTTATTTCTTCGCTGTACTGCATTTTTTAACGCATGCTCAGGTAAAGTAATTATTCATTGCCATGTAGCAGTCTCTTAATTTTTTGTATTACTATATCTTTTTAAGTAAATTTTACGGACTATGAAAATCAATTGCACGATAGGAACCACATTGTTATGCCATTTACGCCTGATTGCTGGACTAATTTAGCTGTTTAGCTGTATTATATTTATAATTTTTAAAGCTTTTTGCGCATACTTTAGTGAAATAACGTTGCGTTAGTTTTGCGCGCGTAGTATTTTTGCTTGGGTCGTGTAGCTCGCATAGTTACCCCAAAGCTTGCGCTGTTAGGTGCTTGTCAGGGGCCTTGTGAGCTTCCGCCGGTTCATCTGTCTGCCAGACTGGCTTCGTTCGAGTCTGGTTCCAGGGCGCCGGTTGCTTTTTGTGTCGGGCTGGTTTTTCTGATTTTTCTGTTGCGCGATGGAAAGGATTATTGAAGCTGTTAATCTGCAACTTAGTGAGTTGGAAGTTTTGCAGGAGAAAAATGGATCGCTCACTAATACTGAGGAAAAGCTTTTGCATTTTTTGCGAAGCATGATTGATATGTTAACTTCGGTTAACACTGAGATTACAGCGAAGGCTGATGAAAATAGTAAGGACAAGAAAAATGGTAGTAAGTTTCGTAATGAAGTTAATGATAATGAACGGGCAACAAGCCCTATAAATTTACAATCCGATTCGCAGAATGAATTAACACTTGATCAGGATCATAGTTCAGAAAATGACTTGCCGCGTAGGCGAGGATATCAAACAGTTAGGCACAAAAATTATAGAAATTTTGTTAAGAAAATTAAACTTAGCAATCAAACGCAGATTTCTCCTGTTGCCAATATGCAACAAACTGATACTTTAAATGCAAGTACATCTGGGGTAAATTCCACTGTACAGGATGAAAACAACATTAATATGGATACAAATGAGGTTGAAAATAATGTATCACAACATGTTGAAAAATCGGAAAACGCAAATCAGGATAATAAATCTAACAAAATACCGCCAATTACAATACTTCGTAACAAAATTAAATGGAGTGATATCCAAAAGTTTATGAAGGAACGAAAATTAGGAAACTATGGACAGTTTTATGAAAATAAAGTAAAGATTTTTGCAGATTCTGCAGAAAGTTATAGAGGCATAGTCAAATTACTAAAAGAGCTTGATATTGAGCACCATTCTTACTCCCTCCCTCAAGACCGAAAATTGAAGGTTGTTATTTGGGGATTAACCGAAGATACATAATTAGAACACATCAAAGAGGAATTATTAAATTTAGAATACGAGATAGAAGACATAAAACAGATGACTAGACGCAGACAAGGTGAAGTGACTCATCTCCCACTTTTCTTAGTGGCACTCCCTAAGTCTGAAAAATCAAAGGGCATATATTTAGAACGATTTCTGTGTGGAATTAAAGTCTCTATAAGGGAATATTTAGGACGTCAAGGACCCCTTCAGTGTTTTCGCTGCCAGGGGTTCAACCATACGCAATCGGGTTGTAACTATAGACCACGCTGTGTCAGCTGTGGTGAGGAACACGAGTCCAGAGATTGCCCAAATAAAAACAATGATAATGTTCCACTTTGCTGCGCAAACTGTGGACTGGAACACACTAGTAGTTTTAAAGGATGCAAAAAGTATCCAAAGAAGAAAACTGAGCGCAATAAAAATTACTCGAATCGAGTAATTGAAAATATGAGTTATGCGCAGGCCTTATCATCGGGCTTATACTCTGACACGCTTACTGAAGCGAAAAAGGTCTTTTCTGGCCTGGCAGAGTTGGTCGCTGTTATAAAAACAGCTGGATTTCAAATTTCCCAACAAATGAGAGAAATAACAAAAATTAGTCAGGAAACCAAGACAAACACTACATCAAATAATGGGCCCTCGAATTAATACGAGAGATTCAATAAAGTTAGTGACATGGAATGCCCATAGCATTTTAATAAAATTAATGAACATGAATATTTACATGCACAGGCTATTCATATAGCACTCCTGACGGAGACGCATGCCACTCCAAATGATAGAATTAATGTACCAAACTATAAAAGTTACCGCTGTGACAAGCTCACCCACAGAGGTGGAGGAGTGGCTATTTTAGTAAAGAGTTCACTTCAGACGTGCTTAATTAAGGAAGATCGGCGGAATGGTCATGAAGCCGTTACACTCTCAGTTCTATTACCAGATTACGGGATTACGTACTTTACGACCTTGTATAATTCGCCACACAGATACATCAAAGAGAAAATCATGGAAGAACTTTTACCTCTGGACAAACCCACCATTCTTGCAGGCGACTTAAATGCTAAAAGCAGAGAGTGGGGGTGTAGATTTTCTAATAGAAATGGAGCAGCTCTATTAGAATACATATTAAATCATCCTGCATATTTTTATGCTCCGACGGACTATACATTTCTCCCTAGTAACCCAGGCAGGGGTGACGTTTTAGATGTAGTCCTATCAACCACAGACATCCCAATGTGTTTAGAAGTTCTGCAAGATCTGACATCAGACCATGTACCTGTAGTAATTACTTTGGGCACGTCACAAATATTAAATAATAAAATGAAGAAACAGACGGACTGGGAAATTTTTGATTATCTTCTATCGGAATCTGAACCATCAGAAATAAACTTACATGACACGAATGCCATCGAAATGGAAGTCCATAAGTTAACTAATGATATTAAAGATGCATATAAAAATGCAACTAAACAAGTTCCAGCGCAGCAATATGCAGGCTTACTCCCAAAATTCATAAGGGAAAAGATCAAAGAAAGAAACAGGATGAGAAAACAGTTGAATCGAACCTGGGATCCCAGGCTGAAAATCAATTTAAATAAACTCAATAGGGAAATTAAAACAAACATTATAAATTACAAACAAGAATTATGGGAGGATAAAATACTTGCCTTTAATAATACTAGAGACGGCTTCTGGTCCTTTGCAAGAAGACTTAAGTCAAAACGGACGGTAAACAAACCAATTTATTCGAATCAAGTCATAGCACTTACGGACAAGGATAAGGCAGAAGTCTTAGCGGAACATTTATCTCATCAGTTCACACCCCACGAAGATCCTTGCTACATAAATTTTGTATATGAAGTCCGACACTATGTACAAAACTGGATGATAGAACAAGCTGCTCCTAACAGGGTAGAGCATACTAATTTACAGGAAATTAAGGATATCGTAAAACGTCAGCGCGTGCGCAGAGCACCTGGCTTTGATGAGATCTCAAATCTCACAATCAAATATCTACCGGACTGTGCACTTCTGAGATATGTAAAAATTTTAAATAGATGTCTGGACTTGTCATATTTCCCATATATTTGGAAAAAAGCAAAATTGATTCTGCTCCCGAAACCGGGAGAGGACTGTACGCAGACTGAAGGTTTTAGGCCGATTAGCTTACTTCTAGGCCTTGGAAAAATTCTCGAACGGATAATATTAAAAAAAAATGCAACCATATTTCGATATCTTGCCATCGGAACAATTCGGTTTTAGAGCAGGACTGTCTAGAACTAAGCAGTTAGTAAGTCTCACAGAATATCTAGGTGAGGCGCTGCACGCCAAACAGATTGTCGCCTTACTCATGCTGGACGTGGCGAAAGCATTCGACCGCGTCTGGCATGAGGGGCTTATTTATAAACTAATAAATTTCAACTTCAGTAGAGAGTTGGTGCATCTCATCTACTCATTTATCAGAGAAAGAACCTTCTATGTTTCTGTAGGCAGCGATATTTCAGGCTGGGCGCTGGGGTCCCCCAGGTTTCTATCTTAGGCCCGCTTCTCTATATCATATATGTGGCTGATTTCCCAAAAGATGGAATTACTACGAACCATTACCTCGGATGTTATGCGGATGACACCGCTATAGCAACTAGATCAATAAGCCCTGACTATACAGTGAAAAACTTACAGCTATTCATGCCTGCAATAGAAAAACGGTGTGAAAAATGGAGAATATCCATTAACGCGGCGAAGTCCAAGCTTCTCATCGTTAGGCGAACACGAACTAGGAAGCCAATCACGGAGAGATTGATTCTTTTTGGTACAGTGGTACCCGTCAAGAAGCATGCAACCTACTTAGGAGTTATCATAAATGAGAAACTCACATGGAAACAACATGTTAACAGTGTGAAAGGGAAAGCAATCGCTGCCTTAACTAGTCTGGTACCACTAATCGGCTCTAAATCAAATTTAGAACTTGCCAAGAAAAGGCACATTTATATCGCAATCATTAGACCAATCCTGACTTATGCCTCTCCAGCTTGGGCCACCTATACTAGGAAAGATGTACAAAAATTACAAATACTTCAAAACAAGGCCTTGCGACTTATTACGAACGCTCATTTCTACGTCAAGAATGAAACTCTGCATAAGGATCTCAGGATTGAATACCTGAATGAATATTTACACAGACTAAATAGAAATTTCTTTAAAAAGGCACTAAGATGTGAACACCTAAATAAATCCTCAGTTTTTGACTACGTAGCCCTTGAAGAAGACTACAACTTAAGACCTCTTGCGGCCCATTTGACTAGGGACCTAAATTTCCCGACATAATAATTGAACTTTACAGTTATTGCTGCAGTGTATATATGTAAATATTAACTTCATCTATTACTGTATAAGTATGTTCTAAAATTTATTGAATTTGCTGTGTTTCGTGTTCTCTTATTTGTTATTCATTACCATTGTTTATGTATTCCTTATATTTTGATTTATTGTATTTTGCTATGAACTGATAGCACTTGCTCATGAATTATGACTTGTCAGGATATCCTCTCCATCGTTGGTCTTGGTTCCTTGCATTGCGGTGTCTGTCACCCCTGTTCTTTTCTCTACCCTCATCTTTCTTCTCTCTTGCTTCCGTTATCTAGCTTACTTGTCAGGAAAAATACATTAGGAGCACTTTGTAGCAAACTTTAGTGAGCCGGATACACCGCATCTTATGTGGTATCCCGGCTGTAGATTTCCAGACTAGACTAGACTGTTGCCATCCAGAAAAATCTAGAAAAATCGTGATTGTTCTACTGATAATTAAAAAGCTTATAAAAGCCGCTTTGAAACACCTCATCTCAGTTGTTGTTGTTGCTGTTATACTTGTAGCTGTAAAAAGCGAACTGCTGTTTGTTTACTTAATGCTGTATTGATTGTAGCGATTTCGCTGTGAGATAGAATTATTTTATCTGTTTTGAACTGAGTTTCTGCTAAACGTTTGAGATATTGTGATATTGTGCGAAGATCTGTGAAGAAATATTTCAGCATTTTAAACTTATTTCTTGTAGAAAGAATAAATTTTTGTTAACTTTTTAACGACTTGTGCATTCAATATATAACGAACCCGTACATACGCAACAGTTTTTGGTGTCAGGAGTGGGGCATTTTGAATGCCATTAACTAGAGCAATGGAAGAACAATTAAGGCAATTTATGGTAGCCTTTGCTGCATTTAAAGATGAGATGAAAGATTCTGTTAAAGAAGAGATGGAAGCTTGTCAAGAAGAGATGAAATCTGGTCAAGAATCTGTTAAAGATGAAATGAAGGCTGTTAAGGCAGAAATGAAAGTTGGTCAAGAGGAAATAAAAAGGGAAATCACCTGCATAATAGAAAACAAATTTTAAGGTATAGAAAACAGAATTGACACGGTTGAAAACAGAGTTGGAGATATTGAAGAAACAGTTTCTGCCGTTCAACACAAAATCGAACAACAAATTGATGACAAGGTTTCTGCAGTGGCGAAAGAAATTGATACCTTGAAGAAATTCGTAGCGACAGCAGGAAGCAATTCGGATACTTTTAAATTTCTAGCCATGCCTGCGCATTCCTCTCTGAAGCTATCGACATATGATGGGAAGACCTCCTGGCAAGTGTATAATCCGGCGCTTTGGAGCTGCGTTTTGGAGAGAAGTGTTTAAAAGGTTATAGCAGGCTTCAGTTAAAATCCCGTCAACAGAAGCCTACCGAAAAACTCCAGGAGCTTGCCACGGATGTTGAAAGGCCGTCCCACCTCGCTTTTTCGGAGTGCCCGACAGAAATATGGGAGATCCTGTCCCTGCAATACTTCATCGACGGCATCCGGGATCCTGAAATACAGAAAGCACTGCGAATGGCTGATGTGAAGGATATAAAAAGAGCTCTAGTGCACGCCATGAAATTCGAGGTATCACAGAAAACAACTCTTAAAGATCGTCGCCCAGTCAGAGCTGTGCGAGTCCACGAACCAGTGGATCAATTAATGGCTCGTTTAACAAGACAACTGAATGCCTTGCAGCGGAATATTGGTAACAAGAAACCAACCGTAAAGTGCTGGAACGGCGGTGCTGTAGGACACATGCGAAGGAACTGCCGAACATCCCACAGCACGGAAAATAAGATGAACGATGTAAATACGCAATTAAACGCCATGTGTTGGAAAAGGAAGATATGAACTCTGTTCACAAGAAACCAAAGTGCTGGAACTGCGGAGCTGAAGGCCACGTACGAAGGAGCTGCAGAACACCCCGGAGCACGGAAAATAAGATAATTTTCTAGCAACGACGGAGGAAGCAAATTAATGACCATATTGAGGAGCGGAGGTTGTCAGATAGTGAAAAACACTGTTTCAAAGCGCTCAAGATTTCTGCAATGGGCAGCAGCAGTAATGGACTGTTCATCAGTGGGCATATCGACGGAGTTCCTTGCAGTATGATCATTGATACAGGAGCTAATGTTACCATCATTCAAAGAGATTTAGCTCAAAAATTTAAGGATAAACTGATTTGGACGCCATCCTGTGTTACCCTCAAGACTGCGTCCAGTGAGACAATCGACATAGAAGGAAAATTAAACGTGAACATCACCTTTGGAAGTGCCACCTACTATCACACAGTATATGTGACGGATATTACAAATCCCTGCATACTAGGATTGGACTTCTTAAGGAAATATAATTTTTCCTTAGACTTCAAAAACAATAAACTGTTTTCAGCGTTTGAGGACATGACTATCGATCCTCAGAAAGGATCCTCACCACGGAACGCCGACGAGTCGTCTGAAAGACCCTGCTCAGAGAGTTGCCGAAATCATACTGAGATCGAAGAGAAACCCGAGACTACCAGCAATTCTCCAGCCCAGATTCTCATCGGTCGTGATCTTCGTCTGCCTTGTGATTTCTTATCTGACCGCCTTGCAGATGCGCCTTCATCGCCTGAGGAATACATCCAAGATGTCCAGGCCCGGTTTGAAGTGAAGCACCGTTCTGCACGAAAGCGAGTCAGCTTGGCGACGAACAAGATGAACACCCATTACGACACGAGAGCTACTGGCCATCGTTTCAACGAAGGAGACAAGGTGTGGTTATCGAGTCCGACTCGACGAAATAGACTTTCTCCGAAACTACAGTAACCTTGGGATGGTCCTTACACAGTCCTAAGCAGGCTGAAAGACGTCGTGGTTCGGATCCGTAAGTCATCGAACTCGAAACCGAAAGTCGTTCATTACGACAGGTTAGTTCATTACTATGGCCGTAGTACGTAGTGTATGTAATTGTAAATAGTAATGTACATAGTATAAGACCATGGTCCTGTTTGTATTTAGTATTTGATTTGTATTTGTTAAGTATTAGTATTTGATAAGTATTTGTATTTGATAGTATTTGTATTTGATAGTATTTGTATTTGATAGTATTTGAATTGTATTTAGCGTTGGATCGAATTTAGTTTGCTGAAAGTTGCTTATTGCAATTATTGTTTATTTTGTTATTATAAAGTAATGTTTATTATAGTACTGATTCCTCAGTTGTAAGTTTGGCTTCCTGTCCAAGGATTGTACTGCCCGGGACGTGAAGTCCTTGGGAAGGGGGCAATGTTACGAATTTCACATTCATTTGGCTATTTATTTAGAATTGGAATTAAAATTCCTTTTTATTTCCCCGTGCAACGCAGACGATTTTTGAACAGAAAGCTACATCGAAAAAAAATAGCAATAAAAATAAAAGAGCCCGTGCATTTAATGCTTAATAAATAAATATCTCGTAATTACTGTTGCCATCCCGAAAAATCTAGAAAAATCGTGATTGTTCTACTGATAATTAAAAAGCTTATAAAAGCTGAGTTGAAACACCTCATCTCAGTTGGATAATAACGTACTGTCTCTTTATGCATCAGTATAACAGCATTTTTTAATGCTATTTTGAGTAAATAATTGTAGATTGCTGTTAGCAATCGTGATATTTTGATTTTATTATTGAATTAAGTTATAAAATTAGTGTTTCAGTCGCGTTTCGCTGCAATGAATTTTTACGCACTGTCTGTGCTAAGTGCCTGATTGCTGGTTTGTTTAATTACTGGTTAGCATACTATCGCGTTAATTTTCTTGCTTTGGTCGTATAGTCTACTTAGTTACCCACAAGCTCGTACTGTCAGGTACTTGTCAGGGACCTAGTAGACTTCCACCGGCTCATCCGTCTGACGGAACACCTTTGAGTAAGTCCGTTTCCGGGGTGCCGGATGCATGCTTGCGTCGGACTGGATTTTTGTGTTAGTTTCTTGCCGCTGCAATGGAGAGAATTATTGATGGATAAGGTTACAAATTAATGATTTAGATAGGATTAAGTCAGAAACTGGGTTTTTCACAAAAACTGAGGATAAGATGTACACCTTCTTGCTTAGCATGATTGAGATGATAACAGCTATTAATAATGAATTTAAACTAGGAAAGACACAGAATGCAAATACTAGTCAGGATTTTTCAGCTATACTTGGGACAAGTTGCACAAGGGAGGATAAACGGGATCGAAGTCCAGTACACATACACACGGACTCTAGAAGTAATTCGGACGAAGAGTTTACGCTTGATAAGGATATAAGTTCAGAGGATGATACACCGACTAAAAAGAGGGGAAATCAAACGGTCAGGACTAGGCTACACAAAAATGTAGCTAAGAAAATAAAACTCGCGACACAAACTCAATTTGCCCCTGCTTCGTCGGTAGCAACTCAGGATGTAAGCGCAAAAGAACAAACGACCAGTGTGCAATCGGATGCTGCCGCACAGGAGAATATATATACAAATAACTCGGTAAACACAGATGAAACAAATAATGATAGCGCTAATGTTAATGATACAGGAAACAAAAAATCTAGAATTCCGCGTATAACACATAAGGCTAATAAATACAAGTTCAGTGATTTGAAAAAAATTATGAAATAAAGGCAGTTAGGATTTTACGGTCAAACTTTCTCAGGGTTTATTTAAATATTCCCAGATAATGCAGAGATTTACAGGGGAATTATTCGAGTTTTAAAGGAGCTCGACGTCGAGCATCGTTCATACCAATTACCTCAGGACAAAAAATTGAAAGTAGTTATTAGAGGCCTATCAGATGATAATGAAATAGTGGAAATACGGGAAAATTTAGAAGGATTGGAATATCAGGTAGAGGAAATAAAACAAATGACTAGGAGGAGGCAGGGAGAGGTAGTTAAACTACCTTTATTTTTAATTACACTGCCCAAAACTGAAAAATCCAAGTAGATTTATTCTGAGAGATTCCTTTGCAGTATGAAAATTACAGTCAAAGAATACATAGGAAGTCGGGGACCCCTGCAGTGTTTCCGCTGCCAGGGGCTCAATCCTACTCAAACTGGCTGTAATTATAAGCCTAAATGCGTCCACTGCGGTCAGGAACACGAATCAAGGGATTGCCCTGATAAACATAATTTAGAGAAACAATTATGCTGCGCGAACTGTGGACTTCCTCACACCTCGAGTTATCGGGGTTGTGAGAAATTCCCCAAAAAGAAGATTGAAGAAAATAAAACATATCAGAATAGAGTTGTGGAGGGTAAAAGTTATGCCCAGGCGTTATCCGCCGGTATTTACTCGGAAACATTAACTGAGGCGAAGAAGGTCTTTGCAGGCCTAGTACAATTGGTTGCCGTCATCAAGATGGCTAGTTTTCAAATATCGCAACAAGTTCGACAGATCACCACAGAAAATCGGGATAATAAAACCCCTCAAAAATTAGATAATGGGTCGACACACTAACAATCGTGCGCAAATAAAATTAGTGATGTGGAACGCACGAGGCGTTCTAAATAAAATTCACGAACTTGAGTATTTTATGCATTCGCAGGATATAGACGTAGCGTTGCTCACTGAAACGCATGCTACGCCAAGCTGCACGATAAACATATCTAACTTTAAAAGCTATCGCTGCGATCGACTCACGCATCGTGGGGGAGGTGCGGCAATTTTTGTAAAAAGTAATCTACAGTCATGTTTGATCAATACCGACCGTAGCAATGGACATGATTCAGTCACTGTATCTGTACTTTTACCGGACTATGGACTTATGTATTTCACCTCTGTCCATCAGCCGCCAAATAAAATTTTGAAAAAAGACGTATTAGAAAAATTACTACCAAATGGTAAGCCGACTCTGCTCGCAGGTGACTTAAATGCGAAGCATCAAGAATGGAAATGCGGCGAGAAATGGCGAATAATCCATCTGTTAGACGACATCTGGATGCTTTAACCCGAGGTCGAATCATTGGGAAGGTGGAGGAAGGCCGAAGTGGGACAAGTGTGGCTGCAGAGTTCGGAATTGCTCACAGCATCTTTTCACGACTTTGGAGACAATTTCAAACTACAGGAACAGCTATCCGGGGGTTTAGTAGTGATTGTCCACGAGGAACCACACCCGCAGATGACCGGTATATTGCCTTATATGTTAGAAGAAACAGGCGGCAGACAGCGGGAGAAATCGCTAGACGCACGACACAGGCAACTGGACGACCGATATCGCGTTTTAGCGTGGCCAGAAGACTGCACGGTGGTGGTCTGTTTGCACGACGCCCTGTACGGTGTGTACCTCTAACTCCTGCCCATCGGAGAAGGCGTTCTCTGTGGTGCCGGGAACACCGGAATTGGAGAGACGATGAATGGGGACGAGTACTCTTTAAAGATGAGAGCAGATTTAGTCTGAGTTGCGATTCTAGACACATACACATCTGGACAGAGCGCGGAACACGCAATAACCCCTTCAACATCATCAAAAGGGACTGTTTTGGAGGTCGCGGAGTCCTCGTTCGAGCAGACATAATGCTTGGTAGCCGGACTGACCTTCATATATCCCAAGGAGGTTCGTAACCTTGAACTGCTATTGTAACGAGGTGCTTCTTCCTTACATGCGTCTTTTCACAAGGCTATGGGTCTCAGTTCCTCTTCATGGACGACAACGCTCCACCTCATCGCACACTTACTGTCGAAGAGCTGTTGGAGAGTGAAGATATTGAACGCATGGATTGGTCGGCAAGGTCTCTGGATCTAAATCCCGTCAAACATGTGCGGGACTCACTAGGGAGACCCGTGGCAGCACGTAACTTATCGCCAGTAACGATTCCGAAACTGCGATTGGTGCTACAAGAGGAACGAGCAGCAGTGTCTCAACAGCTCATTAACAACCACATATCCAGCATGCACAAATGATGTGAAACCTACCTAGCAGTCAGGGGAGATCATATCCGCTATTAAAGACCGAATGTTTCTTGCTGGACACCCATCATAGGGTTGTCGGCCTTCAGTCGCATTGCGCTCCATGCTACTTTTTCAATAAAGCTTCTTTTCATCCCTCTGATTTCTCTTTTAGTAACTGTTTCTTACATTACTCATGTCCTTACGTATTGGGGATCTTACGGTATTAAATGTGTTGATTTGGAAAGCTTTTGTACAACGTTATATTGAAAAAACCGTCTGGTCCTTAATTTTTGCACACCAGTGTATGTGGGAAGATAAAATTATGCAACTTAACGAACCAAACAGCGAATTTTGGGCATTTGCCCGCAGATTAAAACTTAAAAGGATTGTTAACAAACCAATATGTCACAATGACAGCATTCCACTGACCAATGCTGATAAAGCGGAGGTTCTTGCGCAACATTTATCAGAACAATTTACGCCGCATGAGCAACCAAGCGACCCACAATTTATCTATGATGTAAGGCACTTTGTGCAAAACTCGTTAAACGCTCCTACCGCGAGAAATCCCTTTCAGAGCACAAATTCATTGGAAGTTAAAGAGATTATTAAACAATTAAGAGTGAAGAAAGCCCCAGGGCATGATGAAGTTAGAAATCTAACTATTAAGCACTTACCTGAGAATACTTTAAATAGATATATTCATATACTTAATGCATGTTTGGAGAAATTGTATTTTCCTCCTCGCTGGAAAATTGCAAAGGTGATTTTAATTCCAAAACCAGGAAAGGACAGCACCCGGCCGGATGGTTTCAGACCTATTAGTCTCCTCCCCGGTTTAGGGAAAATATATGAACGAATAATTTTAAGAAGACTACAGCCTCATTTGGAGAAAGTACCGCCAGAACATTTCGGTTTCCGTAGTGATTTATCCAATACTAAGCAACTGGTCAGACTGACGGAGTACATTGGTGAAGCCCTTCACACAAAACACAGTGTCGCCTTACTCATGCTAGACGTGGCGAAAGCTTTCGACCGCGTCTGGCATGAGGGGCTAATATACAAATTAGTACAACTTGATTTTAATAGAGAAATTATAAGGTTTATATACTCATTTATGAAGGACAGAAATTTTTATGTTTCAATTAATACAGACAGCTCGGATTGTATGAGACTGGGTGCAGGGGTCCCCCAGGGATCAATTCTGGGCCTGGTTCTCTATACATCCTACGTTTCAGATTTTCCTAGGAATAGATTCACGAGACAACAATATCTGGGATGTTACGCGGATGATACCGCCATTGCTACCAGATCACTTAAGGCCGACCTTGCGATACGTGCCCTGCAGACTTACATGCCTGATATTGAAAATTGGTGTACGCGTTGGCGTATATCCATAAATGCGGCAAAATCCCAACTATTAGTTATTAGAAGAAAACAAAGATGTAGAAAAGTTAACGAAAAGATTAAATTATTTGGCACTGAGGTACCGTTGGTATCTAAGGCTACATTCAATTCAATAATAAGCTAACTTGGAAAGACCATATTAACCGTGTCAGAAGCAAAGCATTAAGTGTAATTACTTGCCTACTCCCACTTATTGGAAGAAATTCAAGCTTAAGCTTAGTAAAGAAAAGGCATTTATATATTGCTGTCATAAGGCCCATTTTCTCTTATGCTTCACCGGCCTGGGCGGCTTACTCTAAAAAAGATGTTGAAAAACTTCAGATTACGCAAAGTCTTAAGACTTATCACAAATGCTCATTTGTACGTATCTAATGAGACCTTACACAGAGACCTGAGGATTGAATATGTAAATCATTATTTATATAGAATGAATGCCAACTTCTTTAAATCTGCCTTATTATGTAAACATCTTCAACATTTCCATGTTCTAGACTACATAGCCTTAGATGAGGATTACAACATCAGGCCATATACAGGTCACTTACTAAGGGATCTGAATTTCCCAACTTAGTAGTTGTTAGAGCATTGCTTCAACTTGTACATATGTAAATAGGCTTTCGTTATTTATCCTAGTTATCATATTTAATCAAGAATTTCAATTTTTATTATCATTTTGTATGTTATATTTCATGTATTAATTCAGTATTTGTATTGCATTGTATTGTATTGTATAACTAAAGTTTAATAAATTGTGTTACTTTTATGTGCACTGATTAGGACGCAGACCTGTACAAACGCGGCTCTGCCGCAGTCAGGATTTTAGTTAGGACTTCTCTCTACATTGCAGGACTTTGGTTTATTGCAACCTTGCGATGCAAACGGCATCTTTTTCATACCACATATTTGGTTTTATTTAATTTAAGGAAATTGCACGTCAGGGGCTCTATGCAATACCTAGCATTGAGCTGGATAAGTTGCCCATAATTGGCAATATCCCAGCAATAGTTGTCCAGACTAGACTAGACTCACCTCAGTTGTTGTTGTTGCTGTTAAACTTGTAGCTGTAAAAAGCGAACTGCTGTTTGTTTACTTAACGCTGTATTGATTGTAGCGATTTCGCTGTGAGATAGAATTATTTTATTTGTTTTGAACTGAGTTTCTGCTAAACGTTTGAGATATTGTGATATTGTGCGAAGATCTGTGAAGAAATATTTTAGCACTTTAATTTATTTCTTGTGGAAAGAATAAATTTCTTGTTAACTTTTTAACGACTTGTGCATTCAATATACACTGGTGTGCAAAAATTAAGGACGAGACGGTTTTTTCAATATAACTTTGTACAAAAGCTTTCCAAATCAAGACATTTAATACCTTAAGATCTCCAATACGTAAGGACATGAGTAATGTAAGCAACACTTACTAAAAGAGAAATTAGAGGGATGAAAAGAAGCTTTATTGAAAAAGTAGCATGGGGCGCAATGCGACTGAAGGACGAAACATCCCTGTGATGGGTGTCCAACAAGAAACATCCGGTCTTTAATAGGGGATATGATCTCCCCTGACTGCTAGGCAGGTTTCACATCATTTGTGCATGCTGGATATGTGGTTGTTAATGAGCTGTTGAGACACTGCTGCTCGTTCCTCTTGTAGCACCAATCGCAGTTTCGGAATTGTTACTGGCGATAAGTTACGTGCTGCCACGGGTCTCCCTAGTAAATTCCGCAGATGCTTGACGAGATTTAGATCCAGAGACCTTGCCGACCAATCCATGTGTTCAATATCTTCACTCTTCAACAGCTCTTCGACAGTAACTGTGCGATGAGGTGGAGCGTTGTCGTTCATGAAGAGGAACTGAGACCCATAGCCCTTGTGAAAAGACGCATGTAAGGAAGAAGCACCTCGTTACAATAGCAGTTCCAGGTTACGAACCTCCTTGGGATATATGAAGGTCGGTCCGGCTACCAAGCATTATGTCTGCTCGAACGAGAACTCCGCGACCTCCAAAACAGTCCCTTTTGATGATGTTGAATAGGTTATTGCGTGTTTCGCGCTATGTCCAGATGTGTATGTGTCTAGAATCGCAACTCAGATTAAATCTGCTCTCATCTGTAAAGAGTACTCGTCCCCATTCATTGTCTCTCCAATTCCGGTGTTCCCGGCACCACAGAGAACGCCTTCTCCGATGGGCAGGCGTTAGAGGTACACACCGTACAGGGCGTCGTGCAAACAGACCACCACCGTGCAGTCTTCTGGCCACGGTAAAACGCGATATCGGTCGTCCAGTCGCCTGTGTCGTGTGTCTAGCGATTTCTCCCGCTGTCTGCCGCCTGTTTCTTCTGGCCTGTAAGGCAATATACCGGTCATCTGCGGGTGTGGTTTCTCGTGGACGACCACTACTAAACCCCCCGCATAGCTGTTCCTGTAGTTTGAAATTGTCTCCAAAGTCGTGAAAAAATGCTGTGAGCAATTCCGAACTCTGCAGCCACACTTGTCCCACTGTGGCTTTCCTCCACCTTCCCAATGATTCGACCTCGGGTGAAAGCATCCAGATGTCGTTTAACAGATTGATTATTCGCCATTTCTCGCTGAGGCAGGAACTCGGTGTGATTTTAACTGCTATACGGCGTGCAATCTCTTTGCCACAAATACTGATCTTACACCGACAACATGCTTTATACTACTCAGACACTCCCCCATTACGTCTACCTGCATATCTGCGCAAGTGGTACCGTACATCACCTTACTTAATCTCCTGATTGGTCTTTCTGTCCGCTCTGCCTCTTCGTTTAGCTGATATGCTAATTTTTCGTCTTCGTCCTTAATTTTTGCACACCAGTGTATAACGTACCCGTACGTACGCAACAATACGAAAGCTGTTTGCTTGAAGAAAGGAATGCCTTCCTGGGAGGCTTTCTAAATGGAAATGGCTCGTATCCACATTACTCATGGGGAAAGTCACGAAAACTCCCATGCAAGAACTTCTTTGAGGATTTGAACAATGGTCGATCTAGTAATTTTCAGCTAGTTTACCGTCTGGCAGGGAATGGGTCTAAAACATTGTTTAAATTATTAAACAGATGCCAGGCCACTGACTATCAGATCATTACGCGAGGAGCTCTCCAATACTTTTAACAAAACGATAAAAATTATTTAGTGCAGAACACTCGCCAAGATAAGCATCAGTCACGCCGTTGCTGGAGTCATACATCACGTATTCAAGGGAATTATTCAGTTAAAATCGAAATAAATAGGTACTAAGACAATCATATCCAGTTAAAAGTCCAAAGTGGGCCACAGCAGCAGACCCGCAACACTAAGTACTACGAAGCACACTCCTTTAAAATGGAAACCATCCACAGCTATACAATAAAAAGAAAAAATGATTTCTTCCAAGCTTTTGCTAAGACAGCATATGATGAAATCCGCGACTAATCTATTACGCTTTCAAGAGACTTAGAATTATATTTTACGATAGCACTTGGTACTTGTTTTCTGTCAGTAGGTGATATCTCTGGTTCTGTGTATATTTTTGGATATCGAGGTCGACTGAATTTGTCTTTTTACGCCGAAATTTTAATTTTTATACATCCTCACATATTTTGCGATAGTTTTCCGAAGAAAAATTGACCCAAACTTATAGGTATCGAAGAATTAGGTACTTATATAGAAATATAATTTAACTTGAATGAATAAAGATGCTATCTACTTGAAGATTATTATTCTGTTCAAATTGTATAAATGAAGCAATTTGTGCATTTTGTACAAATGAAGTAAAATATTAAAGATCCTCCAAACCAAAACAAACTCTGGTTTAGTTTGGAGGATCTTTAATATTTTTCACATTTATATGTGCTATACGCTGTCATATCTAGCAGTCAAAGCATAATGACAGATGAAATAATATTTTATATATATGAGAAATGTAGCTGATGATGAGCAGGCACATTGCTGTTGGGCAATTTTGAAATTAAGTGTTTTTTGAATTAAGTTTTTGAAGACAATATTTTTTAATGTCAATATAAGATAAGTGATTTCATCGAAGTAAGTTACAATCGTTGTTTGTATTTGAGAATGAATCCACTAATGCATACATTTGAGAAGTAATATGAATGAAGGAATTACTTAAATAATGTGGAAGTAATGAACTGAGTTTCTATTTGAATGTCTTTGATATTGAAAGATGCTAAGCAAAGGTGACAGTAGCATTTTCATCGGGAACGGAATGAATTAATGTGATCACGATATAGAAGTTTATTTCTGTAGTCCAATATGGGAAAGCTCGTGACTAGTTTGATTATTGGAAGAAAGAAATCTTTATACACAGTTTTCTAAAGAAAGCTGGCTTGTATTTCCATTATACATAGAGATAATACGAAAAGCCAACCCTCTCACTGGAATTCGAACTTCAGTCAAACTACCAGTGTTCCATGATTTCAACTACTCGGCCAATCGTGGATTACGGATTTAAATTTATTAACAATTTTGAAGATAAGACATCATTACTATAGCCGGGCGAAAATATTCAGGAATAGTCATGCACTTTGAAACTGAGGATAAATCTTTCTAAATAAATTTTCTATTGACGGTAACTGGCGGCAGGAATTGCACTGCATGGTAAATCAAAGTGATGCATTAGATGCTGCTGCTTCGTTTGATAGATTCTGGTATAAAATTTAAAATGGTTACGCCTAATAGTTGAAATATAGCTTAAAGAGATTAATAGACCCATAATTTTAAGTTGAAAACACAAACTCTTTTGAAATATGTTCAAGTTCTTTATAGTATCGAAAAGATTGTGGTGAATGATAGAAAACGATTTATAAGTTGGTCGAGAATTCTTTGAGAAGTAATTATCCTTAATGAGGTCACTTTGAGTAAAAATTGGGCAATTAACATCGAAAAGCACATAACATAGAAATTAGCCCGGAGCAATTAAAAAGGAAAGCATCAATATTGAGAACTCACATTGATGAATATTATTCAAAATACAAACCTCTTGCGTGGAAGATCATGATTAGATAACGGACGGAAAGATTCTCACAGATCCTTTTTTTTTTCTAAACACACATGTTTCAGTTCTTTAATTCGTTCATTATCAAAATAAAGACCCCTTCAGCAGATAGTTTTAATTTTTTAAACCGAAATTTGTCTCGATGAGAGAAAATCACATGGAGACAAATTTGGAAAAGGGGGAAATAAACGAGTAAACGAACTTTTGTTGGGGCCACAAGTTGTTGTATACGTTTACTGACTTTTGTGAGGGTCCTGCACAATGCATTTGGAACAAGTTTTCGATTGAACACAGGATTAAAAATCATCTGCTTCTTTAGGTAAAGAGTTACTCTCAAAAATTCTTCCTTTCGATATGCCACATCATTTTCAACCATCACTTTCATTAGTATTAAAAAAGAATGCATTCTAATAATTTCATTGGCGCAGAATATTTCGTATGGTTCTTTTGAACGATTATAAAAGAATGAGATATTTGTATAGGAGATATCATACTATATTCTCTTTTGTTGCTAGTTTTCAGGTTAAGTTTTACAGGTAGAGAAAAGCACGCAAGGGCTATCTGCCTAGTAAGAGAGATGCCTTTGTGGAGGATTTTCTAAGTGGCTCGTATTCACCTAACAGAAGAGGAATACTTACTTAAAGTCGATCATGAAAAAAGATTGTTTCATGCACAGAAATCGGAGATTTATATAATTGTGGAGAAGTCGATGCAATAACTGAAGTTGTTTGCCGAAAAGTTGAAAATATAAAAATTCTAGACACTTGGGGAAATTTCCTGACAATTTTGCAAATGACTTTTCTCATTTATACTTACAAAAAGTGTTATATACGAAACATAATATCATAATTTTTAATCCCTTTTTTTATCCATAAAACCCAGTCCAATTTTACTAATGTTACCAGCTTCGCTCCGAGAGATCCTGGTTACATTTTTACACGTTATAAGCTATAAAAGTATACAACTTTTCTTGGGAAGGGGAACCACGAAAAACTCCCATATAGACAACTCTTTCGCCGGGATATAAACTATAGTTGATCTAGCTGTTTATAGCAATATAACAGTAGGCCGCTGTTGGATCTTAACAATAGTTTGAATACGGTTAAAAATTTGAAGATAATGCATGATTTGCAACACTGCTATTTATATTCTTTATGGTACCTAAGTTGATTTATATTGTATATCAATAGATAATTGGTCAGCAAGTTCCTTATCATAGGTATTATAGCACGTGACTTAGCAAAGTTTCCTATTCTCAAAAGAATTCAGTTTTAATTTTCCTATTCAAGTAAAAATAGTAAGACCCACTTTCAAGCGCTTATAAAGAGCTGAAATGCAGAAATCAAAACTTAAATTTACACTATATTCACATGTCTTACAATTTACAGACACACATTTTTATTCAGATAATTTGTTTCCATTTTCTTTATATTTTTCTTATAAAGTTAATTAAGGCTTTTAATTATATACGAAAACTTCATCTTCCTTTCCTTAATTCATGTGATGTCAGACTCATTAGCGTAGCTAAAGGGGGCTGTTCCACCACTGACGACATAATTTGGAGGCGCCAATTTCATGTGAAATAATATATGGAAGTAAGTCCTGTAGATCGTTCAGGCAAATAAAGAACAATACGATTCTGAATTACCGTATGGAATTAATTTAAGAAGAAAAATAGATTTATCTGTAGATCAGTATCCAAAGAAATCACCGCGAAATTTCAATAGCTACGCACTCTTATATCATTTTTGTTCATTCAAAGCTTGAAAATTGCGAATATCAACTAAATTGTGATCTTGGTGCAACCTACGGGGGCCGGTAGCGAGATTAAGCAATTTTTTCTTTCCAAATACGAGCGATAATTGTCAGACGTAAATCTGTAATATGAGCTGCATTTGTTTGCTCCCACTGCAGTGCGTAACTGGAATATGAGATGAGCTCGTTGAAGACCATCAAAAGGTTAATAGGGAAGAATTCCCTCAGTTAGAAAGAAGTGTTTCAAAGTTTTATTTTCAATATTATTGCTAAAGAAAACGAAACAAAAATGTAGAAGGTGGGTCCTGTGGACGTTTTGCTATTTGTTCTAAAATACAGCTCTTCGGATAATGTAATACTGCCGAGAATTTTCTTCACAATTGCTCTGTTTCTAGTTGTGATAAGAGTTTTAATAAAAATCATTTTAGAACTACAAATGATTAATTTTGCATTTAAGAAATAGTTCTGTACTATCAGCGTAGTACTCTGTGAATAGGTGGCTTTGCAAACAAATATAATAATAATACAATTTTAAAATGATAGAATTAAGTTTTTCAGAAGTAGATTTTTAATTTATTTCCTTCATGTCATTTTTACATTCAGTCATTTGCTTACACCAAAAAGAGAGACGAATTCAAAGACTGTCTAGGCGGACACCCTGGAGGTTGGCAACGGGCGCAAATGTTCTAGCTATGCCGATTATAAACGCCTAGGCATGCTGAGTATCAAATTATCGATCTGACCTTGGGGGAATGAAAGTCTGGCGAGATTCAAACTGCAAGCTAAACCTGGACTCGTCAGAAAACATCACGCAAGCCCATTGTTGCGGTGTCCAAAATGCATGCTCTCTACTCCAGGCTAACCGCAGACGACAGTGAGTTGCAGTAAGTGCAATGCATCTGACAGTTCTACGAGCATATAGACCAATTTGCCCTAAGCGTCTGTACACGGTCTGCCTTGAAATTGTCGTACCAGTGGATGAAGAGAGCTGAGGAGACAGGTCTGAGGCTGTGCTCCGCCTGTTTCTTTTGGCAGTAACTGCCGAATACCGGTCCTCATTCGGTGTTGTAACTCTGGGGCAACCTGTTCTGTAACGTCTACTCACATTATCATGAGCTTGGAATTGTTGCCAAAGCCTGGAGATGACACTCTGGGCAATTCCAAGTTCGTTTGATACTTCCAGTTGGGTACGCCCACATTCCAGACGGCCGATAATTCTACCACGTAAAAAATCATCCAAATGCGTCCTTTGTGTCATAACTATTCGGTTATTGCATTGAAATGCTTAGAAAGCGCCTGCGAACAATTTTACTTCTTTGCCTGTATTCCTTATATATCACTCTCTTACACTCTCGTTATTGTGATGTACCATCGGTGTCATCTGGTTACTTCCTGAAATTTGCATATGATTCTTGAAGACGTGTGTAGTGATTTTGCAGGTGATATATTTATTTTAGAGTTCGATTTCCGCGTGACTCCTAATTTTGCTTAATTTATGGACATGAGTGTAGCTTGACTAAGCTATCTGAAAGGTATAGCCGATACTATCAGAAATCTAATTAGTTGCCACCTAAGTATTAATTTAATCAGCGAAGCCAAGCAAGGGCCTAAGGTATGGCCGAGAGCAGTAACTGAGAGAGCACGTAGCCAAAGGCAAACGCGCGCTAGTCAGGGAATCAGACTCTCTCTCTAGAAGTCGGTGAAGTGTCGACTTAAATAGTAGTACTCTTTCTCATTTGCATTTACTGCATTTGTGAATCCCATACAACATTCTGCACAGGCCTCTGAGTTGGGGAAGTTTAATTTGGATAACCCTGTACTCTTTCTCGTTTCCATTTACTGCATTTGTGAATTTATGTTCTGACAGGAAATTGTAAGCCGAATTTAGAATAAGATAGGAATGATACAAAACTTAAAATAACTGTTAATAAACTTGAATAAACCCTATATTTTCCCCCACCAGAATTTAACTACTCGAGGAATAAGGTCTCAAAACGACTTCGTTTAAGAGTGTAAATTCTAAACAAAATGTTTTAACATCAGAGTTTTGAACTTGTTGCAAGTGCTCTTTCGTGAAATCATCATTAAAGCTTTTTCTGCTTAGGGCCAACTTTACACAATATCTAAAGCGATGCTAAAACAAAAAAAAAACTTTAGTCTCACAAAATAATTTTACAATTTGACAAACATCTGCTTCATCTTTTCTTTCAATCAGACGTCAGTCTTAACTTTCCATTAATCTGGAAGGAAAAAGTATTATTTTTATCTTTCACAAACAATTTCCACTTTCGTTACCAACACTCTTTTACTGAAATTATTTTGACCCCCAAACAGCTTTTATTCACACAAAATTTAAATCTCCTTCCGCCATGCTCCCCAGAAATTGTTCTGAGTGAGACGAGATTTTTATGTTGTATTTCCGCGAAGACATACAACCACTATCCAACCGCTGCAATTTCTTATAAGCTCGACTTTCCAGACCCCAGAAGTTTCCTTAAACACAAAACTAGAATTAATGTCCTAAAATTGAGTTTAATTTTAAAATTTTTTAAGTGAAGTCTGGAGACCCTAACTTCAAGCACATTCGATCTATACTTTCATTCACTTTATTTCTTATACAAAGTATTAGAGTCATGCTTGACCAAAACTTACATTTGCACAAATTTAACTTTTACAATAGTTTAAAAGCTGACATTAGCATTTCAACATTCAATACAACATTTTAACATGCAATACTTGAAAATTCACTTTACATCATTCGTTATAGTTTCTTTATAAAATTCACAAAGCTTGGCTACAATCTTTAAGTTAACACAATTGAAGTCTTTCGACTAAACATATTTCACAAATTAGTTTCTCGCAAATTGAGAATTCTCAGTAAGTATTTACAAAATAAACTTTCGCCAATTGCGAATTCAAAAATATTTTCTGCTTAACAGATAGTTACAATTACATTCCCGCAAATTTGCGAATTCCATTTCTTGCTTTAAACACTATTTAGCATCGTTAAACACATGACATAAATCGAACGTTCACTGCAAAATAGAAAACAACGAAAATTTTGACTAATCTTTTTGGTTTATATATTCTTGCAGTCTCTTGGAGCAGAATTTTTGCCATGTTGGAGATTTCAAACTTCGGATTCTCAGTCGTCTCGGGCGGCTGGTATTCCCTTCCAGACCCTCTTTTCTTTTCATTCCTCGGGAGTTGAATCGGGCAGCTTTTCTTGTCGGCTGAGGATTCTGGAATTCTATCTTTGCTTTATAGTTCCCAGACATTGACTCGGAATCCTCGAAAATGCTCCTGATTTTTCTGGGTTCCTGAAAAGGAATAGATCTTGCGTCGTCGGGTTGTTTTCTTTTCATCGATTTCGGCTGGCATATTCCTGTAGTTTCTCTCCAGGTTGTTGGTTTCGGCTCTGTAGTTGCACGTTTTCTTTGTTTATCATCGAAGAGCCTTTTCCGGTTTCCCATCGGCCCTGGCTTCTGTTGAAGAGGAACTATTCTCTGTTCCGTATTCTTCATTCTGGCTGCGCCTGAACCTTGTTGCTGTTGCGTTCGTTTCGCAATCCTTTTTTCAGAGTTATCGGCTTTTCTTTTTGTTGCTGGGAGATCTTTGTTGGGCGACGGCGAAATTCATGTTCTTGGCGCTCTCTCAGGATCTTGCAATAAATATCTTAGAACTTGAAAATCCGTACGACTATAGAACGGCTTAATTTGGTCCAAATTAGCAATTGTTTGCTGGTCATTTTCTGCCTTTAAATAAAACATAGAAAATATGATGTTTTCGTTGATGAATGGCCCATCAAACTTGGGCTCAAATTTGGCTACCATATTTTCGGGTGCAGACGATAATGAATGTTTTAATTTTAATACTTTCTGGCCTACCGTATATTCAACGTCGCGTCTCTTTCTATCGTAGTACAATTTTTGTTTCGACCTCGCCACATCAGAATTTTTGATGGCCTCATTAATAATTTTCTGAATATCATTCAATTTAAACTCTTCCCGTCTTTGTTGAACGAAAAATAGCTTATCTAGAGGTGTTAAAATTTTTCTTCCTAGGAACAATTCGCCAGGGTTTTTTTATGTAGTGTCATGCTTTGCTGTTCTCAGGACAAAGCCTAACTTACTGACGCAGCTGTCCCAACGGCCATGATAATTCTTAACATATCCCCGAATAATTTTAACTATAATTTTATTTACGCGTTTCGCAATATTTCATTGCGGTCTATAAGGCAAAAGATTTAGATGGCCTATGCGAAGGCATGTGCACAAGTTTACAAATAAATTACTTACCAATTGCCTACCATTATCTGATATTACTTTTACTGGGGCCACGTATTTTAAGATATATTTATTCAGAAACAAATCTGCTGCTATTTTTGCTAAAGCCCGTTTAAGGGGAATAATTTCCACCATTTTAAGAAATGATCCACGATGGTTAACAAGTATCTTTTTTTTATTAATCTTTGTTCTAGGGTAGGGACCAAGCAAATCAATGCCAACCAATTCATTTGGAAATGTGGTTTTTAAGCTATTTACGTACCCGGTCGGGTTGTAATTAACATAATTAATTAATTTGCCCAAGTAACATGACCTGACATACGCCGTCACACCTTTGTATAACTCCGGAAAATACACCGTTTCGCGGACCCTTTGCAGGGTTTCCCTAACACCAAGATGGGCTGCTAATTTCGAGTCATGGAGCTCCTCTAGAATGCTTAAGCTTAGACTCATTGGGACTCAAAGGCGCAATTCTTGATTATCGCGGGTGGTTTTCGTAAAAACTTCCTCTAAGTGTTTAATGTGTTCCATTAGGGTTTCGCTCGTTACAATAATATCATGGAGATAGATGACTGTACATTTTCCCATGACTGGCCTTAAAACCATATCCATAACTTTATGAAATGTAGCCGGAGCTCCGCTTAAGCTGAACGGCATTCCCAAAAAGACATACACGCCTGACTTTGTAATAAAAGCTGTCTTTTCGACATCTTCGGGTTTTACTGTAATTTGAAAATAGCGTGAAGTCATGCCTAACATTGTTATATATTTAGTTGACGGAATTTTTATATCTTCATCTATTATCGGGAGGGGATATGTTGTTATTTTGTTATGCTATTTAATTTTCTGTAGTCAACTGAGAATCTCCACGCGTTCGGATCTGCCGGTGGCAGTCCATTCGTCTTTCTACATAAAACTACAGGACTGGCATAGGGGCTAGTACTTGGAGCAATTATCTTATTTTCGAGCATTTTTTTAATGTGTTGCTCGAGAATGTCTCCCTACACACGGTCATACCTGTGCGCCTTAGACCAAACTGGGGGCACATTACCAGTATCAATGCTCTGCGAGAGAATCTGGCAGAAGCCAGGTTTTTCGTCGAATAATTTGGCAAACGTTCTTACCAATTCTTGAATTTTTTCTTTTTCTCCTTCTTCGAGGTGATTCAGCTCAAGTTCTGGCATTTCGGGTTGTTCAACTTCCACTTTATCCTTCTTGACCTGTAAGGTAGAATCTTTGAAATTAATTTTTGCACTAGCTGCACCTAAGAAATCAACTCCCAATATGACTGCGGTTAATCAATTCTTTACAACAAGAAAATTAATTTTTTGCGTCTCATTGTTTATTTGAACATGCAGCCCCACTTTTCCCAAGCAGACACACTGTTTGCCTTGGGCAGCAGTCATGCGTTGTCCCGTTGTCTTAAACAGCCTGTAACGACGAAAATGCTTTTTAAAAAAATCCTGCGACAGGAAGTTGCATTGAGCCCGGTATCCAGAAGGGCGGTCATAGAGACGTCGTTAGCAGTATTTGGATTTCTGGCAAGGTCAAATTTTGAAAGACTACCGTATCCAGCTTGAATTCTGTGGGATTTTCCTTCTCACACGGTGACTTGTTTAACTTTTTCTTTTTCGCCCTTGATCCAGCTGTTTTTTATTTCCCCACGCTTTGGTCTGACAGGCTTTCCTTCTGTCCGACTTTGCTACTTCCCCAACTTCTCGATAGGAATTCTGCTGAGCTTAAAGTTTCGTCTGAGCGTGAAACCTTGAATACTGCGTAAAATTGTTCGCACGTGCGTTTTCGGCAGCTCGCCTACTCTGAAAATTAACAGCTAGTTAAAATAAGCTTCCAGCGTTTGCGGATTTGTAACTTCAATAAGGTCCTGAATTGATGGAAGCAACCGCGGCAAAATTATTTCGATGATTTCATTATCAGGCCTTTTCCCATATAATTTGACAATATCAATCTTTCTTAAGATGAATTCCGTTAATTCGTGGAAATTAGTTTAATATTTACTAAATAATTCTGATTCCAGTTTTGCGCGGCCTTTTACAACTGGGAATTTCAATAGGGAATTCTTAAAATTTTCCCAAGTGTACGTTTCGGATACTAGATCCCCCAACAAACTCTTGCCAATATTCTTGTACCAGCTGAGGGCTTGACGTTTTAAATTTGTCTTAGCGATGATTATTCTCTGTGGCTGGTTGACAGGTTATAATATGAAATGTAAGCCCATCTGCTCCAGAACGGTCATTACGGAGCCTTTGCCGTCAAAAGTTGCTGTTGGCTTCACCGCCGCTCTCATCGTTTCCAAGATAAATCCACATCCCTCCACTGGGCTTGTTTGTGGCTGAGGGTACTGAAAGGTGGGAAGGATCAACGAGAAATCTTCTCTACCCAGTGGCATGGTTCGTTCAGAACAATTTCGGTCCCCAAATTTGCGGTTTTACTTATTTAATTCTAAGGCTCTCTCTTAGAACAGCACGAAAACTAACAAGCGAATAATCGATTAAGTGTGTGAACAAAGCACGTAAGACATAAGAAGTGTTCACAAACCTTTATTTTCAGAATATTTACAAAGAGTTCTTACTTGGAAGTTTACACAAAGCCTCCATTCGGTCTTGAACTTAAATAATAATGAATTTAAATTAAACTAAACTAGTTTAACTAAGCTATCTGAAAGGTATAGCCAAAGCTATCAGAAGTCTAATTAGTTGGCCCCTAAGTATTAATTTAATCGGCTAAGCCAAACAAGGGCCTAAGGTATGGCCGAGCGTAGTAACTAAGAGAGAACGTAGCCAAAGGCAAACGCGCTCTAGTCAGGGAATCAGACTCTCTCTGTAGAAGTCGGGGACGTATCGACTTAAATAGTACTCTTTCTCATTTGGATTTACTACGTTTCTGAATTTACATTCTGGCAGGAAATTTGAAGCTGAAATTAGAATAAGATAGAAAAGATACAAAACTTAAAATAGCTGTTAATAAACTTAGGATAAGCCTTACAACTGTATTACTACTTAAAATACTCTTCTACTTTTCTCAGAAGAAATTTTAAATAACCTTTTTATTTTAACTAAAGTAAACAGATGCAGCACTTGGTGCTCACAATTCAGCACCACTTGTGGCTAACTGAAACTAACAGAAAATAAGAATGTAAAATGCACATTAAAATTAAGATAGCTAACGACTGCGTCCTTGTTGTTGTTGTTGTTACAAATCTCCATGTCTAGGAATATACTAGTTCAAGAGTCCATTTACCTTCAGAAAATCGAAAACAAATATAGGAGACCTGTAAAGGTCCTGAAGAGACAACCCCAGGCACTCGAGGATATGTGCCGGTGCATTTTGACATTTAGAACAAATTAGGTGCATCCTGAGACCTCTCTCGAAAGTAAGTCCTTTTAGGTGTCCATTTAAGAATCGAGAAAGTATTCTCTGAACACATCTATCGCAATCACCATCAAGGGATCTTCCAGAACAATCAGCTCGGTACGAGGGATGATTCGGGGGAACGAGCCAAATTTGCCTGTCTGCATTTCTTCTAAGGAAATACAATGCAAGATATGTCAGTGAATTGGTAACTGGTGATGGTTCTTCAGAACCCTCCTTCGCCCAAATGTCTGCCATTTCATTTTTTCAGCCTCAGACATTTGCCCAAATGTCTGAGGGTTCACTTCACAGAGTGACGAAACCTGCTAAAGTTTGCTAAGAATTGAGATTCTGGCCCTATTACCAACTCTGCGCCAGTTTGAAAGATATTGGATAGCGCTACGACTGCCAGGCAAAAACCATACTGCCTTAAGATCTGTAAAGGACAAAACAGTATTTAGTCCCTCTTCGATCGCTAAAAGCTCACTCTTAAAAACTTAACTGAAGTCAGAATTTCTTTTCTTTATTTTAACAATATTTCCATTTATGCATTTAATGACAACATCACAACCGGAACGAGAGTCCTCGCTTTTACTCCCATCAGTATAGATAAGGGTAGCTTCAGCGGGATTTGCGTGTGTAGTTTTTGAGGCAGATTGTCGTAACAAGGCCGGAATATCATTTTCCTTGGAAACTTGAGACAAAAGTTCCGTATGAAACCCGACTCTAGGGAGTCCCTCAGACGGATCTAAACATTGTGTCAAGGAATGCTGCTCGCCATTACAGTCAATTATACCAGCACACTCAAGTTGACTAAGTGGGTTATTTAAGTCTTTGGTTATTACTCCAGTGCTGCAGGAATTCTGAAGTTCTATTTTGGGAGCCGTAACTGAAAAGTTTATTAGAATATTTTACAAGACCTGTATTTCTTCTTAGACTATGGGGTTGAAGGTCTGTTTCATACAACGCAATTTTATTCGGGCAACTATTGCGTAAGCCAGTTATAATGCGAGAAGACTAAGTTGGACTCTTTCCAGTTTCTGTAGGTTGGTGTAAGAGGTTTAACAGGAAACCGTATTCTAAAATAAGTCGTATGATAGCTGAATAAGTAGTTCTCAAAGTGCAAGTATTGTCTCCCCAATCACGTCCCAAGATATACTTTAGAATGTTCCTTAGTTTAACTAAACGCTCCTTAGTTTATCTAAACGCTCCTTAGTTTATCTAAACGCTAAATCGGCTGCACACAGCAAAGCCGTGCCTAGAAATATCAGTGTAAACTAATGTTTAACACCGACTAGAGAACTAACTTTAAACACGCAGCATAAACTGGGAACTAATACCATTACTATTCTTTCGAACTCCTGAAACGCAGCTTAAATACTGCTTCTGAAACACGTTTAAATTAGTATACTACGTCATTAAAAATTTACATTCCGGCAGGAAACTAAAATCAGGAAGGAAATTTCTTCTAATATTACGTAATAAATCTGCCACTCTAACACAACAGCTCATATTTATTCACATTACAAAATACCTTTGTGATTTGGAACTCTAATAAAAAGCTCAAATTTAAGAATAGAAATATTGTATAAACATAATAAATCTGCCACTCTAATACAAGAGGTAAAATTTCATAATAGCAATATTCTAATATTAACGTATTAAATTTTCCACTCTAATACAAGAGCTCAAATTTTAAAAGAACATCCTAATCAGGCTAAATATTTTGAGGCTTTAACCCAAAAGCTGAAACTTAGAATATCGTTCTATAAGTCAATAGGAAAATTTTCATATAAAATGGCACTCACACGTTCCGTATTCCTTTTGTTTTTAAAATAACCCTGGTTTCACCTTTAACGACCACCAGATATTTATTCTTTTAAAAGTCTGTAATGAAGTTTTAAAGAAATCTCGCCAATTTTGAACGCAGAACCAACTTTATTAGCCAAATTTACAGAATAACTGAAAACATTTTCGGTATCGGTATCGTTAATTGGATACAACGGCATTTAGCAGGCTAACCTGCTTTTACCGGATAGCGTTGGATTTAAGTGCCCTATGGCTCTGGAGTAAAAAATCACAGCGCTAAGCGCTCCGCCATTAAGGCGAACTCAGTCAGGTACTTCACGTACATAGTGATGAGAG
>KK112268.1:288511-316254 GCA_000611955.2 Stegodyphus mimosarum | reverse complement strand
CCTTCCAATTCTGCAATTTTAGCAGCAACACGGGCTAACAAATTGAGCAGATAGTTCTGCATATCGGGGGTGACCTGTAAGGTGCCATTATCTAACTGATTTTTCGCATAACTCAGATGCGTTAAAATGCATCTAATTTCATCCAAACTGCCAGTGGCGAGCTTATTCTCGATAATCTTACGATCACGTATCCAATCCATGATGAAGACGATGCCTAACTGGTATTTCCAGCTAAGAACATTGCCCTAACCATGAAAACAGTTCGAAAACAACTTACCAATTGTCAAGCAGCGCAGCACAAAGATGAGCAATGAATGACAATCCAAAGAGAACGAGAAATCTCCAATGAATCCTTTAAATTTGACTTGCAAACACAACGCAATCAATAAGTATACTCGACTAAAAAAATAATAATAATAACTAAATAAATAATTGAACTTGTTAACTCAACATCCAAACGTTGAACCGCTAAGCTCAAAATCTTTAGAATCGTTCGTGAAAACATTTTAAGTGCATGCATCTTTAAGTACGGATATTTTATGCGCGTGGTTGCTTTGCATTTTTTGCTGATATTATGTTGGTAGCATAGTAACGAAAATACGTTACAGTACCAATTCGTTATAAAAAGTGGGCAATAAAGAATTTGATATAATTTTCAACTTGGCAAGTTATAATTCGGACAAAGCATGTCAGTGATCTTTTCAAATTCCATGTTTTTAACTAAGAAAATGGATAGTACTCTTTCCATATCATTTTTTAAAGCTGCGTATCCAATATTGTAAGTTTATGATGTACGACTAAACTAGGGTGCCTTTTGTGAGATGATCGCTGCGTCATATGCATACATGGTTAGCGTAGCTTTGTTATTATTATATATGTCGTTCGCATAAATGAGTAAAACAGGACCTAGTAGTGACCCTTGTGGTACGTTTGCAAGTATTTGCAGACGTGTAGAGTAGTAGCTCTTGTAGGGGCTAATGACAGAGTATCTATCCCTAAGGAGTTAATTGTGTGTAGGATGTAATCCAGGAAAACCAAGACGATTAGTATGCAAAGCAGCCTCCCCAGGTATACACAATCAAAGGCTTTTGAAATATCCAGAAACTCTTGCTGAAATCTGTTCCGGTGATTTTTCCACTTTGAAAACGTTGAGAGATAAACGTTAAAGACGTTAGACGTTAAAGTTGATAGAATAAAGTAGGCACTCGAGAATCGTCACTTTGGGTAAATGCTCCACTTTGCCTGTACCACATCAACGTGCCGTTTCTGCCCACAACATTATAGAGTTTGCTTGTTTTGGTCCCCTCTCCCTGATTTTACATTTCTGACAGATATTTTTGAATCGTTCTTCATAATTACCAGTATTGAAAACATTTCTCTGCAGCGTAAAATTTCATACCCAAAATTGCTATTTCTTTAGAAAAATCACGTAACATTTTATTCAACATTTAATAGGTTCCCCAAGAGTAGAACGATGAAGGATAAAAGCCTATTTATTTAAAGTATGTTGAGTGGTTGATGCAAAAAGTAAATGATTCATATCGAATTATTCAATTTTGGGGCTTGATCTGTCAAACTTAACTTTGCGGAATTTAAATTTCTAGAGAATAAAATGTATTCTGTTAAACATTTCTCTAATATTTTTTTCCGTTTGTTTTAAGCAATATGCTTATAGAGTCGTTGTCTTCTTTTTGGAAGCATACAACGTAGACTCTACGCAGAAGACGAAGGAGCGAATAATCGCTATGTCTTTAAATCATAGATACTGCAGAAAAAGGTTTAAATAACCTTTTGTAGTTTAACTAAAATAAACAGATGCACGCACTTAGTGCTCACAATTCACCACCACTTGTGGTTAACTTAAACTAGCAGGAAATAAGAATGTAAAATGCACATTAAATTAAGATCGCTAACGACTGTCTCCTTAGTTTAACTAAACTCTAAATCGGCTGCACACAGCAAAGCCGAGCCTAGAAATATCAGTGTAAACTGAAAAGTGTTTAACACCGTCTAGAGAGCTAAATTCAAATATGCAGCATAAACTGGGGACTAACACCGCTACTATTCTTTCGAACTCTTGAAACGCAGCTTAAATACTGCTTCTGAAACACGTTCAGATTAGCACACTACATCAATAAAAATTTAATTTCCGGCAGGAAACTGAAATCAGGACGGAAATGAAAGTAAAACTAAAAATAATTGGTTAGAATGAAATAAAGTCCTTACATGCTAATTTTAAATTATAGAGGTTTAAACTATATTCAAATATTGTTTGTTTCAAAGTCATTTATTCTTTTAAAAAATAAGTCGCTTGAAAGATTATAAAATAAATAATAAAATTAGTCCCTTAAAAATATTTTAATCCTTTTCTTCGATGTTGATAGAATGGCAGTACGTTCGTTAAACAGGTTTCAGTCAAAGCAAAAATCGAATTTTTATAAGCTTTTCTTTTATTACAGTTTTGTTTAAAAGTATTTTTTCCAATGTTGTCTTCAGTTCGAAAAAAGTGTAAAGATTATTGGCGAAATAGGCCATTGTATTCCAGGTCGTTGCAATACGAAAGTGTTTTCAAGCATTTTCATTTTTTACTTTGAGTGTTAATTTCAATTTTAATACGTAAAGACATCATCTGACGTGACACTTATTTCATACTGAAACACAAAGAGCAAAATCATTTAGCTTCTGTATGGAAGAGAAATTGACCTTCATAAACTTTTACCACTCAATTACAAGCTGTCCGTTGATAAAATAATTATAAAATGTTTGCCAAATTTTATGACATGTGACGAGTCCTGCTTCAGCGAAGACTTCTTCGTTTCAACCTTTCATCCAGTTCTTGAAAACATTAGGGTAAAATAATTTGTATGGGAAAAACGTGAATTTATTTGTATTTATGTAAAGCAGATGTTAATTTTGCGATGTTCAACTAGTAAAGCATGTATCTGTAACTCAATAAACTAAATGTAACAAAATCTTAAGAAGAGGTATTCGAGCTATCAGATTATTGACTAGCAAGAATCCAAATATTGAGACTCCACATGGAAAGATTTCGGGACCTTGTAAAACTTCGGATTCTAAGCCCGGGCTTGTGAAACTAGATAGTAATCTGCTCTTGATCGATTCCATTGCAAATGTTTTATGAAGAAACTAGTACCTCCATGTGTATCCTCCATGCAAAACAGATTTATTAACCACAATAATAGAGCAAAACAATTTTCCTTTTAATTTTGGATTTATTTTGACTTACAGTTTCCATATTACTTGTAGTTTTTTCAAATGGAGATAAGACTACAAATACGTTGAAATCATTGAAAACTTGCTTCTTTGATTTGCAATTCTAACTCTTTTATTGATATTTGATATGCAATTCTAACTCTTTTTTTTTTGGCTTTTATCATTACAATTGGAAACGCTAAGCGGGGAGGAAAAAAAGGAATTGTTTAATTTTATCATGCATTAATCCTTATATTAAAATACAGCATAAAATGTTGCTACATGAAATTATAATACAAATCACAATTAATATGTAACGTCACTGTACAGCTAATCCTGTTTTGTCGGAGATCCAACGCAAGTTTGCATGCACTGCTGAGAAGACCCTCGGAGCGCCAGGTACAGCGCAGCCATCTTTACTAGCCCATGAAGAAAGACCAGCCAGATAATACCTTCCATAGTAAAACCTCATTAGCGGAGCACCAGTATCCCCCTGTTTAACAAACAAAAGCATAAATTTCTAGTTAAAATTTCATATGCTTTCAAGGCGTGTTAGTGAGAGAAAAAATAAAAATTATTAATTATGCAGAAGGAAAAGTCATCTCTTCAATTTAAATGATAATAATTCATTTGCAATCAAATTAGGGGTGACATGATTAGGAATACAAACATACATTTATGATTTGGAATAAATTATTTACCAAAGAAGACAGATCTGATTCACATTAGATGAATTTTTGTAAATTTTTTCCTTGATATTTTATGCAATTTTCCAAGATTGAAACAAATCCGTAGAAAAACGTTGGCTTGAAGAACAGAGACGGCAGCTGTGAAAAAATTTTCCTAACCTCATGTGCGTTCTAAGGTTACTGTAGGAAATACATTATAAGGCATTTCTCCCGCCTTCTTCGCATGCCTTCATGGTGTAGTGGTCAGCACACTGGGCGCGTATTCCAGAGGTCTGTGGTTCGAGTCCCGGCGAAAGCGTTGCTCATTTTTCTATCTTCTGCTTTAAAAAAATACCTAATGTCCCTACAACATATCCTTCCTGACCTGATCACTCACTTTGTCGATGCACTGGGAGTGGTCACTATGGGGAAGATTATCTGCCTTAAAAATGACTAGAACCGCCGGCGGGCAGTGCTGGTTCCACAGAAACTGTAAACCGAAGTTTTAGGAATGGTGCTGGTACCTGGGTACTCGGCCGAAGGCCCTACCCCATATAGAACAGTTTACCTTTCCTAATTGTTACAATAGAGAATAAAAAAGAGATTGTAGCTGACTGAATTTACAGAGATGTAATAATACTTAGATAATTGAGCATGGTAAGGAGAGTACAACATCTTTTATAACAATATAAAATAAATTTTAAGATTTGAAAAAACTCTATAACTGGTAATAAAGTTAAGGTGTACCAAAAGAGCAAACTAAGTGAGACTATTGCCGATCCGAAACAGCTCCCTACATTCACAGACCAGAAAAGGAAGTTCGAACTGGTCATTTGGCTAGAAACGTAGAACAGAATGACATAGGCAGTTACGAGTTAATTGGCGCATCAGGTAATTACATAAACAGGAGAGAGGTGAGAAGCAATGCTTCAAAAGTGAGATATACAAACAAATAATATATAGATAATATAGGTATAACAAATATAAAAGAATATACATTGTATAGCTGTTGAGTACAGCCATTGGTCTATTGCTATTTGCTAAATAATTGTAATCATAAGAACAGATTTTAATAACGGGTTGCTTATAGACCTCTAATTGTAATCATAAGAACAGATTTTAATAACGGGTTGCTTATAGACCTCTGCCTCTCATGGAATATATTTACAAGAAAATAGCAATGAGTCCTGAACTGAACAGCATTGAGTTCCTCGTGGACCCAGTTATGACGGAAGTACCACGGGCATCTCTGTCTGCAACTTTTTTCTATTAATTTTGCAAGCATACTCCCAGACTGGACACACATAGCAAAGCATGGGACGCAATATGGATTTCTAAATGAGTAACTTGTTATTTATAGATAGAACGTTGTTTCGAGCAATTAAGGAGTAGAATTGAAGTTTACAAGCTCGAAACTTCAATAAATCAGAAAACAGATGTAATTGTGAGGTATATGTGTGCGAATTATTGCGGATGGCCCAAAGATAAGAGACTTACTTGGCCCAGGGGACTGAGGTTTCATGGAAATTAAGATTTTCTAGAATTTTCCTTTTTCTCGTGAAAAGGATAGCCTGTGCTGTATCCATATTTACGATAATTTTCCATTTAGTGAATCAAGTCTCAAGTGCATGGATATGTGCTTGTGTTACGAACCAAGTGCGAAACTCTAAAGGTGAAAACAACAATTGACAATTCTGATACGAATGCTACTTTTGTTTCGACGAGTTTACACATCGGTGGTTAATTGATCCTGTTCGGTACACAAAATTGTTGACTACATTTGTGGTTTATATTTTAATAAAAAACACCAACAAGATACACTGTAATACAGCAGCATCGCAACAGAGAACGAACAGTTACATAAAACACAATATTCGTCTGGCGTAACAGCACCTCTATACCATAAAAGTTGCAACAACCCCCCGTACTCTGTTAAGAGTGCACTAAATTTACACATCAATAATAAATGTTGATATAATCACAAATAAATACTGAAAATTATATTGCAAATTAATACTATATGACACAAACACATAATATACATAACTGTTAAACTTGAAAAGGATAGATCAGTTGGACAAGTCTTCGATAAAGTCCTTGGGAAGGACGAATTGAACATGAACGCATATACCCATCTCTACCTTTATAAACTTCTTCTATAATTCCAAGTGGCCATAATAATTTTGATTTCGTCGACCCCTCCAGCAATACCCTTTTCAAGATTCCTTTCAGGAGATGGATTTAGAAAAGTGTGCGCAGAACGTAATTCAAAGAGATAATTCTCCTTCCATTTTTTCCAAATTTGTTTCAAATGGTTAGTTTGATACAATTTTCTCCTAGTCAAAGTCTGCCTGTTAAATGGTTGATTCCTGAAAAGGTCGGCGAAATGTACAGGATAAGAAACATTTTCTTGCCCTGGAAACAAGAAATGGGCAGGTGTGAGAGCTTGTGGCTCTTTTATTTCATTGTGAACATAAGTAAGAGGTCTGTGATTTAGAATTAACTCAATTTCTGACAGAATAGTCATCATTTCCTCAAAGTTAAGAAGAGCCTTTCCGAGAACCTTTCTTAAAGGTTCTTTGATGCTTTTCATAAGCCTTTCATAAAATCCACCCTACCAAAGCGCGTGAGGCGCAATATATTGCCAAGTTATGCCGTTTATTGAAATGAAATCTTTTAATTTTGAATGGATTATAATTTTTGCAAATTCTTTCAGAATTTCATTAGTGGCTCTGAAGCTCTTAGCGTTGTCGGAAACAACTAGTTACACTGCATGTAAATAATGTTATGTAAGCCTTTTGAGGCGTATCATTTCCAGATTTTATTAAAACTGGGCCGGTGAAATCTATTCCTGTTACAGTAAAAGGAGGGTTCTCAGTAATTCCATTTTTTGTTAGTTGACTAATTATTTGTTTAGCTGGTTTCAACTTATATTTTCGAGAAATTAAGCAGTTACCTAACACTCTTTTTACAATCTGTCTACCTCGTGAAATCCAAAATCTAGACCTAATTTTGGCGAGCGTAAATGTCACTCCACCATGAAAAATTTTATTATGCTCTCGAATAATAGTTAATTCTGCAAATATAGACTGCTTAGGAAGAAGCACAGGGTAAGCCTCATCCTTTGTAAATTCTCCTTCTTCTAATCTTCCTTTTATGCGCAATACACCAGAACTGTCTAGAAATGGGGCTAAATTCGAAAGTGGAGATTCTTTAGGAATCGACTTACCGTTTTTAATATTCTGTAATTCTAGGTTAAAGTCAATGTTTTGCTCATGTTTTATCCAGTCTACTTCTGCATTTTGAAGTTCTTCAGCTATGAGGGGACCTGCAACTGTTTGTCGTTTTTGAAGTTTACTAACAAACCGTTTAACAAGGGCAGTTACTCTTAGTACTTTTAACAAACAACTATATTTCCTTAAATCTAAAATAAATTCAGAAGTTTCTACCAAACATTTGTGTTGCACTGTTTTTTCAAATTCCGTTTTTAGCTCTAAATCTACGTCTGTAGATTTTAAGTTCTCCCTTTCAGTCGGCCAGTATTCAGATGACTGACTGAGCCACGGTGGACCGTGCCACCAACGCTGGTTCGAAGCTAAATGTGCTGCAGAAATTCCTCTGCACAGGATATCTGCAGGATTATCTTTCCCAGGGCAATGAGCCCAATTGTTGATATCTGATAAAGACTGAATTTCTTCTATTCTATTTTTTACGAAAGTTTTGTATTTACTAGAGAGTCCCTTAATCCAACATAATGTAATCATCGAGTCGGTCCAAAAATAACTAGATGTATTAAATTTTAAACATCTACTTACTTGACGGGCTAATCTTGTGGATAACAAAGCTCCCATTAATTCTAGTCTTGGTAATGTAAGACCTTTCGGAGGAGCTACACGACTTTTAAGAACAAATAAAACTAGTACTTATCCTTCCATCTTCAACTATAGCTCTTAAATACAACATTGTTCCATAGGCTAAAAGAGAAGAATCTGAAAAAGAATGAATTTCAAATGAAATCAATTTACAGTTCAAATTTGACAAATAACATCTAGGAATCATGACATCTTTTAAGTGTTCGACTTCACTGCACCACAACTGCCACTTGTGATCCAGTGACGATGGAAGTTTGCCGTCCCAGTCCATATCATGAGTCCATAGTTCTTGTAGAACGCACTTCAACTTTATGATGAAAGTCCCTAAAAATCCGATAGGATCATAAATATGACCCACTACTCGAAGAATAAACCTTTTCGAAGCAGTTCCGTTCTTGATAAACTTTGATAGTTCTTTCACGTTGAAAGATATACTGTCCGCATCGGGGTCCCAAATTAGACCCAACACCTTAGATGGTGAGTTAAGTCCCGTACCTGAACTCTTCTCTTCATCGATGTCGACCTCAGCATCCTTCCCCAGCTCACGAAGTTTCAGGGAATTGGTTTCCCATTTTCGTAATATCATGCCAAACCCTTTTGAGAATTTCCACACTTCCAGTCGTAAACTTCATAGCCGCTTGCAAGTCTTCTTCACCTCCAACCAAATCATCGACATAAAAACATTCTGACAATAATTTGCAAGTATCAGGAAATTCCTGTTTACATTTATCAAAATGATATTTCAGAGTTGCAGCTAATAAATATGCACTTGGTTTCAGTCCAAATAAAACTATACTAAAGTTCATTTCTTGATATGCATTAGAACCGATATCATCAGTCGAGAAGAACCTAGTAAATTTTTTGTCACTAGGATCGATCAAAATTTGTAGATATGCTTGCTTTATATCTGCTGTGAAGGCAATTGTATTTTGCCAAAACTTTAAAATCATTTCAAACAGATTTGGATATAAATTTAGTCCTTTGAATAAACAGTCATTAATCGAAAGTTGTCCTCCTTCATGAGAAGAACCATCAAACACGATTCTAAGTCGACAAGTAGATTTGTCCTCGTGAATGACCGCATGGTGGGGTAAATAGAACGACTGCTCAGAACATGACAATTCAATATCTGACGACGAGTTCTCAATGATACCTTCCTTACGATAATCATCAATTACCTTTTTATAAGCCTAAAAAAACTATATCATTTCTAAATCTCCTAGCCAGACCTTCGAAACGTTTCCAAGCCACTTCCCTAATATTCGCCAATTTTTCCTGCATGCCTGGTTTCCACGGCAACTTTACACAATATCTTGCATCTACGAACCCAACAGAGTTATTAAATTCCTAAGTATTTCCTGTTCCACTCAAGTCAAACACTCCGTTCCTTTGTTTGTAATATCTAACTTTCCAGTTCCCAGAAACGCCTGAGTTCAGCTGATACAGTGCTTTGTTCATCCAACACTACGTTTACAACAGCATTCTTACTCAGATCACCACAATTTCCTTGCAAGGACCATCCAAGTTCAGTGTTTACAACTACCAGTGACGTATTTAATCTTTCAAAACCTTTTGTCAAATTCCAATAAACATCTGAACCTATTAACAAGGAAATTTCATTATCATCGAACGCTTGATTATATCCCCACGTTAAAGTGAATCTTTTAGCTTCCATTTCCGCCTCGTTCTCTTATTCGGCAAATTAATCGTAGCCCTCGAAATTTCATCTGTTTCAAAGCCTGTATTACAACTTCATTTCCGTCCAAGATATTTCGCAATCTCACTTCCACTCTGCGACAAGTTTGCAACTAAGGATCCTTTGCTCCAAACGAATAAATCTTTAATGTTTCTGACCCTAGACATTTTAATCCCAACTTCATAGATACATTTCTTTTAATAAAACTCTTTTCACTCCCATTATCAAACATTGTAGTAATTATACCTGATGATTTACGACCAATAATTTCTATCCTAACACACTGCAATAAATCACATTCCTATCATTTACAACTGAATTCGAAATAGTAGGCTGAATTTCCACTTCCTTTGGTTTTTCATCTTCCGGATTCGAATTAGATTTACATTTGCTAGAGTTTTCAAATTTAAAACAAATAGCTTTGGTATGTCTGCCAGAGCAGAATGAACACTGTTTAGCATTACATTTTTTCACAAAACAGTTTGTCTTACAACACAACAAACATCTCTTTTCCTTAATTAAGTTATCCCTTTTTTGTTGCACCGTCATATTTTCAAAATCAGTCTTACAGTGACCTTGACCGTAAAATAAACAAACTTGAGAAGTTTTCCCCATGAATTCTGTTACTGAAGCGTGTTGATTGTTACGACTAGGAGGGAAATTCCGTTTCTGGTTTCGAAAATTATTTTGTTTGTGTTGGTTAGAATGAAAGTTATTATATGAAGATACATTATTGGAATGAATACGGAAAGCCTTTTCGCTTGCACTGATGGCATTATATAAAAACTTCATCAATTCCCGTAAATCATGACAATTATTTATATTTTGCTTCGAAAATTCGAGTGCAAATTCTCCTGGCAGATTTTTTAGTACTATGTTAGTCAGTATTGTTGTGTGTGTTTCCGATTTGACATTCAATTCCTCTAAACATCTAATTTGAGTCTGGGCTTCAAAATAAAGGTTCCGAAGAGCCTGAATGTTAGAAGCATTTTTTACGGGAGTTAGATTGAATAAATTTGACAGGTGAGCATTTATTAAAATGTCTCTTTGTCCAAATGTTTCGGAAATTAATTTAACAGCCTGTTTATAGTTTTCTGGAGTAATTGAAAAGCTTTTAATGCTAGCAAGGGTTCTACCACCTAACAACGACTTTAAATAGCAAAATTTGTCAACATCAGTTAAATTAGAATTATTATGCAGAGAATTCTCAAACTGATTCCAAAAATCTAAATATTCTGAAGGTTCACCATATAATCGAGGAAGCGAAAGTTTAGGGAGTTTAGTTCTGTTTCTAAATGTACAGTTTTATTTTCAACATGAACATTTTCTGGGTTTAATGTTTGTCCACATGACTGATATGGAACTTTTCCAATTGATTTAATTTTGTTTTGAAATCTTACTTTAACTGGTATTATTTTTTCGTTGTAATCATTCTACCGTGCTAATTTCATCCTTAATTTCGCTTTCTTCCTTCAACAATTCATGAGTGTCACTATTTAGTATGTTAAGAATTTCGATTTTACTATTCAACTGTTCTAAATATGAATCACATACATCTATGTCGATATCCGATTGATTCAAATATTTGTTTATTTTTTCTACTAACTTTAGAGTTTGTTCTCGACGTGTGTCACGCTTAGTTCGCAGCTTTAACATTTTTACCATTTTCACAATTTCTAGCAAACAAATTTTACCCTACGAATATTTTAACAATAAATAAATTCTAATTCTAGAATTCTAAGAAAATACAACAGATTCTTACTTGCAAATACATTCGAACTTTCTACACATAAGTGCAAACATTCAGTATATACGAAAACGAAAGTTTCAAATTTTTACCCAAAACAAGAACAACGACATCAAATAGCTTTACTGCTTCAATACTTACAAAATATTCTATTCAAACAAATTGTCAACAAAACCATTCACTCACCCCACCAAGCGACGTTCCTGGACGATGTCACCACATGTTACGAACCAACTACGAAACGAATGCGAAATTCGAAAGGTGAAAACAACAATTGACAATTCTGATACGAATGCTACTTTTGTTTCGACGAGTTTACACATCGGTGGTTAATTGATCCTGTTTGGTACACAAAATTGTTGACGACATTTGTGGTTTATATTTTAATAAAAAACACCAACAAGATACACTGTAATACAGCAGCATCGCAACGGCGAACGAACAGTTTCATAATGAAAACACAATATTCATTTGGCGTAATAGCGCCCTCTATACCATAAAAGTTGCAACAGCTTGTAATCGTTGTAAAACCGGGCTAACAAATGCATTTTGGACTAGGATCGCTGTATCGTCTTCATATATGGCTAGAGTAGTACTTGGGCATGGTCTAAATGTCGTTCACGTAAATATTGAAGGCGGTGGGACCAAGAAAGGGCTCTTGGGGAAAGCCGAGTGCATCGCTGAAATAGCACGGCTGCGGAAATATGTGCCTGAAAAGTGTACAACAAAGTATCTACCGGTCAGGTAGGATTCAGGTATGTTTATGAAGTAGCCTGGGAAACCCAGGTTGTGTAGCTTGTGTATTAGTGCATCCAGCCATACTCGGTCAGAAGCCTAGGCTATATCAATAAAGATACTTCCAGTGATTTGGTGAGGCTACATGCCCTCTGAAATGGTCTCAACAACTCTGTGGAGTTGATGTGCTGTGGAAAGTTCTCGTCGGAAACCAAACTGATGCGGGATGAGAATATTTTCTTTTTCCATTGTGACCAATTATTCGTTTGAGAAGTACTGCTTCGAATATCTTGGTAAACGTTGGCAGCAGGTTGATGGGTCTGTAAGACTCTGGCTTGGTATCGGATTTGTCAGCATAATGTTGAAAATCTTGGTGTTGGGGAAAATGATTTTGACATGAAGTTTCTTAATCGTCAGGTTTCTGACGTTGTGAAGTCAAGGACTTATGTTTCCCGTCATTTTTTAATATAGCCAATGACTTCAGACGGCCTGCTGAAATGATGTTATCCGTGCGTGGGTTTGTAGAGCCATTGGTGTGAAAATTAGAGACAAGGGGTTCTGTTGTAGGATCATGAATGTTGTTAGTGCAAAATTAAGATTCCAGACGCTGAGCTAAGACTTCTGCTTTCTCAGTTTCGGTGTAATGGATCCTATTAGGGCATTTAAGGGGTGGAATTTTGTTGTAGCATTTTTTATACCTAGCAATAGCTTTCCACAGAGAGTTATTATACAGAGAGAGCGATCGCAGGTAGTTAGCCCAGTCAAGTTGTACTTGAGCATTTGTAAGACACTTGACAGCCCCACACAGGGGATTGAATTTCCTTTTATCATCTTTGTGCCTAGTACGCTGGATTATCCTCCTTATCAGTGCGCCAAGACTATGGATTTCGCCGTCGCCTAGCAGGGATCTCCCGGCAACAAAAAGAAAACAAACGGATAACACTGAAGAAAGTACCGCCAAGCGAACGCAACAGCACCCACAAGGTTCAGGACAAGCGAGAATGAAGAAAACAAACAAAGAAAGTTCCCTTTCAACAGAAGCCAATGCCAATGGGAAGCGGAAAAGGCTCATGGAAAATATTCAAAGAAAATGTCCTTCGCCAGAACTGAAGCCAACTACCTCGAAAAAAGCCATAGGAACGTAGGAGCCAAGAACCACGAGAAGAAAACGAACCGCAGATGAAAAAACTATTCCGTGTCAGGCATTCAGGAAAACCAAGCGAAAATTGAAAGATCCCGAGTGAAGATCCGGTTACTACAAGGCAAAGAGGAGGCCAGAGTAGCACAACCCTTAACCGACGAGAAAAGCAGGCCGATTCAACGCCAGAGGAACGAAAAGAAAGAAAGGGCTGGAAGTGAATACCAGTCGCTCAAGAAGACTGAGAATTCAAAGTTTAAGATCTTCTACTTAGCAAGAATTCTGCGAGAAAAGAATGGAGGATTATAGAAACCAAAAATAAGTGAAAATTTTCCTTGTTTACTATTTTGTATTGAAAATACGATTTATGTCATGTTGTTTAAAAATGCTAAATACTGTTTTAAGAAAGAAACTGAATTCGCAAGTTTGCGAGAATGTAGTTGTAACTATCTTTTAAACAGAAAAGATTTTTGAATTCGCAAGTTGGCGAGAATTTACAGGGTGTTTATAAAGTCCCGGACCCATTTTGATGTTTGATAACTCATAAAATAATAAAGATAGATTAAAATTAATAACATAAATGGTTAGATAGATTCAAAAAGTGTCATGACTCTTTTCAATGAACTTCCACGTGTGCCCCCTTCGTCGCACGGAGAATATCAAGTCGATATTCAATTTGACGCCAGATATCGGCAAGCATGTCGGCATCCACAGAGGCTATTGCGGTTGCAATTCTGGCTTTTAGGTCATCAATGTTCGACACTCTCCTCCTGTAAACGTTGCCCTTTACAAATCCCCAAAGGAAAAAGTCCAGCGGCATTATATCAGGTGATCTGGGTGGCCAAGGAATTGGACCTCCTCGCCCAGTCCATCTTCCTGTAAAATGGTCATTCAAAGAACTACGAACGATGGTACCCCAATGAGGTGGTGCACCATCTTGTTGAAAAAAGACATGTGGCTGAAGCTCTTCTAGTTGTGGAAATACGAAGTTTTCCAACATGTCTAAGTATACGACTGATGAGACCGTCTTTTCTGTAAAAAAGAAAGGCCCAATGACTCGGTCATGCATTAGTCCACACCCCACATTAACCTTTAGGGAATCGCTTTGTGCAACACGGTATTCATGGTGTTTTTCAGATCCCCATGAATAAAGAAAAGAGAGAAAAATGCAATTAATAAGCAGACGATATTTAGAAAAGTACAGCTATTTAGACTGGAAAATGAAATTATCTGAAATTAACCACACGCGCAGACGATATTTACAAAAGTAAAGATATTCAAACTTGAAAAGGAAAATATATAAGTTATTCCATCAATAAACGCCATAAGTTTGTTTATATCTTCATTATTTTATGAGTTATCAAACATCAAAATGGGTCCTGGACTTTATAAACACCCTGTATTTTGTAAATACCTTCTTTTGAGAATTCTTAAGTTGCGAGAAAGTAAGTTCTAATCGGTTTGTGATAGACAAATTTGGTATACATGTCTAAATATCCTTCATATTTTATTTTTTATCTTTACTTTATGATTCATGTATGAAATAATTTCAATAAATTGTAAGGTTTATCCTAATTTTATTAACAGTTATTTTAAGTTTATGCATCGTTCCTATCTTTCTAGTTTCAGCTTACAATTTCCTACCAGAACGCAATTTCAGAAACCCAGCGAATGCAAATGAATATGAGTATTATTTAAGTCGATGTTTCACCGACTTCAAGAGAGAGAGAGTCTGATTCCCTGACTAGCGCGCGTTTGCCATATGGCTACATTCGCTCTTAGATACTACGCTCAGCCATACTTTAGGCGTTCTTGGCTTCGCCGATTTAATTAACTTTTTAGGGGCCAACTACTTAGAATCCTGATAGCTTCGGCTATATCTTTCAGATAGCTTTAGTTAAGCTTAGTTTAGTTTAATTTCATAATTATTTAAGTTCAAGCCCAAGTGGAAGCTTTGTGTAAGTTCCGAGTTAGAAACTGATTGTAATTATTCTGAGAAATAAAGTGTAGTTAACCCTTCGTAAGTCTTGCTTGTTTATTCACACACTTAAGCGATTACTCGCTTGTTAGTGTTTGTGGGGTTCTAAGATTGAACGTTGTATTAAATAAGTCAAACACAAAAGTTTTTTTTTCATTTACTTTTTTAAAACTTTTTCTCATTTTTAAATTGATAAAAAGTATCTGGATGTGTACACCACATGACTTCTTTGTACGGAATACTAAACTATACGCATTTTTCATTTCATTTCATTTAAACTTATTGGATTGAATTAAATTTATTTCGTCGATAGCGCATAAACCACAATAGAATAAATGCACTCTTTAAAATTCACCATATTTGTTTACCATAGCGACACTCTGGTGCTAGCTTCACTTAACAGTGTTACATCTCGTTCATTTTATAACTCAGAATGCACAAAAATTATGTACTTCATCTGGAGAATTAATTAATCGTTGTCACATGTTCTATTCAAATGCTATAATAAATCTAAAACGATGTGTAAAAGAAATTAAACATACCAAAAAAAAACTTTTTCACAGACAATTCAGTATTTCTTATTCAATTAATTCAGTTCTCCCTTCGCGACAAGGCAAAAATACATAAAATATCGATAATCAAAATTATGAAGTAAATCTTCAACACTTAATTTCCCCGAATAAATTCCAGAATGGGTCAAGCATGATTTAATTCCCAATAATGCAAAAAGGCGTTATCTTTGTTGTTGCGAAGCTTAGCTTTTGTAGATTGGCAACAAATCCAATATTCTCCTAAGTTTCAAATGTAACAGAATATGTCCGCCATGAGCAAAATGATTAGGCTTAGCCGCACTTAAACAACTTTTAAATTCTTGGTAATTCTACAAACCTTGCATGCAAATTTACTAAAGGCATAAAAACATTAATCATTTCATTTAAACTTGTTTCCTGGAATTTCATTAGAGATATATTTCTCATTCAATCAATTCAGTTCTCACTTCGCCGCAAGGCAAAAATACATAAAATCTTAAAACATCTTCATTACAAGTTGTAAAATACAGTTAAACCTAAAACACCAAATAAAGTTAAAAGTAGTTTAAAAAAATTTTTACAATTTAAATTAGAGTTTCTATGCAAAAACAAACAATTCGTCTAGCGGACAACAAGATTTTCGGGGCACAAAATTGAAAGTTAAACTTTTGGTTCCAATGGGCAGGAAATTACTAAAGCTGGTGCACTAACTGACTTAATTTACTATTCTACTAGGAGTTTCAAATGTAAACACTTAAACTTTTAAATTGTTGATAATTCTACAAGTATTGTATGCAAATTAACTAAAGGCAGAAAAACTTTCACTGGAACATAAGAATATCATAATTAACCACTTTTAAAGAAAAACGGCAAAAATTACCAACATATGAGAATAAAAAACTGAGCTTATCAAACCAGGTAATAGACAGGGAATACATGTATATATTTATACGTTTAGTATGGCCGATTTCAACGAAAAACGGAGGTGTTAAACTAGGTGTTATAGCAGTCCCACATACAAAATTTCAACGTTCTACGACTACTGGTTTTTGAGTTATGCGAGAGGAATACATACGTAGAGACGTCACGAAAAAAATCTCTTCTGAATCTATTTTAAATCCATTTTATAATCCGTTTTGGGGAGATGTCATGCAAAAAACTCGTTCAAATGGATTCGAGAGTGGTTAAAACGGATATTTTTATTGAAATATGATACTCGAAATTTTTCGCGTTTACAGTACTTCCTTTACTTTGTACAAGAAAGCAAAAATGCTTTTATTTTTTTTATTTCCCGCGATATGTCCCTTGAGACAATCAGGGTTCAATAACGATAATAATTATTTTTAATTATTTAATAAATTTATTTTTTGTAATATGTCACTTGAGATAATTAGGATTTCATCTCGAAAGGAAGCATAAGGCACTTTATGTTAGCCTGTCTACAAATGATATTAGTATATAGTCGTTAAAAGGAGAAGAATTTCCAATCAGTCTTTATTTGAATAAATGAAAAAAGATATAAACAAATTAAATTAAAAAATTAAAATGTTAAAATAAAAACTAAAAGAATCAATACAATAAAAAATTAATAGAAGTAAGATTTCTTCTCCCCGCTGCTAAAAAATGTCCACATAATTGTTACAACAATCATTTCTATGTACGTAATTAGTCAAATAATTTCATGTATCACGCTTTGTGTCAAACGTGGTTGCGACAATTTACTTTAACGGTAAGCTTTTTCAAGAAATTTCGACATTGTATCTCTCTACGGTTCAAAATAGCACAAAACATTTTTTAAACATCTAACTTAAAAACATGAAACATGAACGTCATATTTTGAACAGTATTAGAGCTATGATTAAAAATAAGATTCTGGACTTGACTGAAAAACAGAAGTATACTAGAAACGAGAAAAGATACTCAGAATCGATTATTATACATTAAAATATTTTATAGGCAGGAGTATATCATTCAACAGAATAGCTTATATATACATTAAACCTTTCGATAGTAGTATCAGACATCTAAATATTATTTAGTAAGAATAATTACTTTAAATATTAGTGAACTTGAGCGATGACAAGACGAAAAATAAGAAAAAATTAAGATATAAATTCGGGAACTGATAAGATAAAAAATTAGTTTAAATATTGGAGCTTTCGACAGACAAGGAAACTTCTAAAACTTGATGATTGTATTAAAATATATCTCTCCTGTTTTTTGGCTGCATTCTTCTCAACTCATTCGTTACATCTATCCATCTTTGAAGCCACTCATATATTTTCTTCTTTTTGAGGACATATGCTTCATGTCCCATTTTCAACAGTACTAGTGTTTCAACTTGATATTAATGTTCGAGTTAGATGACACGATGTTCAAACAGGAATATTCATGCGATTTCTATACAGTTACATTGTAGAGACATTAAGTTATTTCGAAGCAGCAGAGATGAAAAATGAGTAATGCCCTCACCGGGAACAACGGACCTCTTGAATACGCGCCGAGCTTGCTGACCAGTACACCACGAAGGCATGCTAAGAACGCGGGAGAAATACCTTATAACATAACGAGAGACATTACATGACTATTACAGGAATTAAATTACCACGCTTTGGACATTTAAATATTGGGTAGTTGATGATCATTTTGTGTCTTTATTGACTGCCTTGCACAGTGTGTTTTCTTGAAACGTGGCAAGCTATAAATCATAAACAAGAATTAAGGAGAACTAATTAGAACCACGAGGAAGATTCCGTTTTACCTCACAAGTATCAGTTCCGTATTTATAAGCACAAATCATATAATCTGTGAACCATCCAGGGTAACGCTTTTCACACTCTCCTTCTGACCAGACATTCATTTGAGCTTTTAGTAAAGCATCACTTCCTCTGCCTTCTGTAAAAGAAAAACAAAGTAATTTTTTCTTATGAGCACCCTCAGTTCATAATTCAGCTCAAGTTATTACTTATTAATAACCATTCTAGAGATACATTCTATTTAGTAATTTTGCTTGATCAAGTAACTTCTTTTTGTCTGGGGTTGTTGCAAGATTATAATTTGCTTATTTTTTTAAAAATAAAAGAATTGCATTCCAAAAGATTCAGATTATAATCTAACATCGTGAAGAATATTCAAGAAATTAAAATACATTTCTAAAAATTAAAAATATAAAAACTGTAAGATTACAAAGAACGGAAATCTGATCTTGGTATGCAGATTTCAGTTTATCATCAGAAATAACGTTAAGCATATCATTAAACACATAAAATACGACTATTGATTTCAAAATTAATCCGTCAGCTATTAAAATATGTATTACAAAATCTGATATTTAAAATGATATGTTCAAAATGGAAAACTAGTTAGTAGTAAAAAAATTGCTGCAATGTTATTTAATTATAATTAATAACACAGAGATTTGAGAACTTACTTATTTAATAAACATTAATTATTGACTTGCCTTATTATTGAGGACCAAAATTCGCATTGTTTCATTAGACTGTTTATGCATGAAGCTTGCAGGAATTATTTCTTTAAACCGACAATATAATTTATTTTGTCAGGACATGAAATATGCTTGAAGAGAACTACTTTTTTTTTCTTTTTAATTGTAAATAATTAGAAATTTTGAAGTTTTTAATGCAATAACTAAGCATTTATTTATTTTCGTGTTAAATTTGATAACGCGATAATTTTGCATTGAACTGCAATGTTTATGTAGAGTAAACTCTGCAATGAATAATCCTTTTAGCTCAGTTTTACTAAAGTAATAATTGATAACTTTTCGATCGGTGAGTTGTTAAATGTAAATGTTTATCACAAATACAAGTTAATATTTTAAGAAATTCTGTTCCTAAAATTTAATTAGCTTTAATTCAATTTCATATGCTTGTAGGGATTTATATTTATTTTAAGTAACCAGTTAATTTTAATTTTAAGTTACTTTCCTATAAGCCTTCATTCCCCTAATTGTCAGTGCCAGAATATTTAAATTTAGTAGCGCCCGCAAGTAATGCAAATTCTACTAGTGGAAGAATAAGTTAAATATCGACGTTTCAGCAGAGGAAGAGAGAGTCCGTAAAACTGCCGTGCGTGCTTAGACGCAAACTTCTGTTTAGCAGGTACTGCTGGTTTTGACGTGGCTTAAGCGCTATTATCTTGCTGCCATTGGACTCATTTTCGTGCTGTAGGCTACAGGATTATATGAGCCCTGTAGGGTAATTCTACTATTTGTGAATATCGCTTATTTTAAATTTGATTATACTGTTTCAGTTACCGCCCAGGTTGAGGCGTCGTATGTTAGCGTCAAGTTGACGCATTGTAAATAAGTTAAAGAGTTTAATAAAGGGCAGTTTTAACCCTTCCTCAGTGCAATCACAATGTCTCTGGGTTCTACATAACAGACGGACAGTAGAACGTTACATATGGCGTCCGAACTTCTAATTTGAATCCAATGGATAGTAATCAGGTCAGACAATCATCCCTACAAGAGACAGAATTCATAGACCCGATGGTGACAAGCCTATTGGATGGATTTGGCTTTTTAATACAGACGATTCGAGCAACTATCAAGCCAGCAGTAGCATTCGACGGTAAAAACTCCGTCACTTCATTCCTTGAGTCGCTGGAGACACACTTTCAGTTGTATCCGGTACCCGAAAGGCAAAAAGTAGCCATCTCTTCCAGTGCCCTCCGAGGACAGACATAATCTTGGTGGAAAGGGATCGGAAAATTCTTACTCGGGGAAGTCGGAAGCCTCACCTACAATTTTGAAAATTTCAAAGCGGCACTCCTGAAGGCCTTCCCAATCGTGAAGGATCGTGCGAAGCTGGAAGCCGAACTCTACAGCTTTTATCGACGGAAAGTTGAACACCTCACCGAATTTATCCTGCGTAAAGTCAAACTAGTGAATATGCTAATAGGAAGTCCGATAATGAAGCAACTGAAATTATATTACCAAGATTATTACCCGCAGTACAAGATTTCGTGGAACTGAGAAATCCACGAACGTTGGAAGAATTATTCGAATTAGCCGTAAAGTTTCAGAACCGGAAATTCGAAATTTCCTACCCAGGGTTACTATCAGCACTTTTCCCGACAGCCGGCCGCAGAGAGAAACAAATAAAATGGAGGAAAACGTTTTCTTACCAGGCCGTCAACAAGCAAGAATAAAAACGTTAAAGCCAAAGCCCGCCAGCGCACCCAGCAAACATCAGGAAGAAAAATTAATTTAAACGAATCAAGGGGCCTGGGAAATTGAGGGTTCAGGTCCCGTCTGCATCTCAAAATCCCTCTAAGTTATATGTAAATACCGTGATAGTCAAAAATTCCCAACTACCGGTAATCCAGGTTCTTTTGAACGACGTACCCGTAGAAGCACTCGTAGACACCGGCGCGGAAGGAAAGTTTTTAAGCCACAACTTCTACTATCGATATTTCTGAAGAATAAGATTGTTTAAAAATTGTAGCACAGAAATTGTTGCCGCACAAGGGAAAATTTGTGAATGTGTCGGGAAGCTATCGCTGAACGTTCAGGTAAAAAACGAAGTTATGAAAGTAATTTTTTGTTGTAAAAAATTTGCAAAACCATGTCATTTTAGGTACAAAGTTCCTCAGAACGCCACAATAAACTTTGCAGAAAATTCCATTTTCTTGGATATGGTGCCAAAGCTGGTGGAAGAAGTAAATGTTCCAGATATTGATTTCCAACATACTTCCGACATCTAAAACAAGATGAAAAAGCCAAGCTGGAACAACTTGTAAGTAGATTTAATACGTTATTTTCTGAGAAGCCAGGGATTACACAAATTGTCACCCATGCGATAGAACTAAAATCAAGCGAACCTTGTAAAGCAAAACCTTACCGTTATGATAAGGAAAAAAGAAGTAATAATAGAACACTACATAAAAAAATGTTAAGGGATAAAATAATTATTCCCTTCAATAGTGAATATGCCAGCCCAGTTGTGCTATGCAGAAAGAGAAATAACTTGCCTTCTTCGGATCCAAAAGCTTATCGTTTTGCGATTGATTACAGAAAACTTAACAGCATGACTAAATTCCCTGTTTACCCTTTACCTGTAATAGAAAAAATAATACGGAAAATTAGGTCTACAAAATATATCCCCACTTTTGATCTTACTTCAGGCTACTTTCAAATAGCCATGAAACCAGAAGATGCAATAAAACCGCGTTTATTACAAAATCAGTACAATTTTCACGCATGGCGTTTGGACTGTGCGGGGCCCCATCAACTTTTCAATGCGCTATGGACATAATTTTATGTCCCGTCCTAGGAAAATTCACTTTCATTTATCTCGATGACATATCATAACTGGTGACACTATTGAACAACACGTGGAAGACCTCCACGAAGTTTTTTCATTATTAAAAGAAGCAGGTTTAACTATTAATGTCGCAAAATGTAAATTCGCAACTAAGGAATTGCGATATTTAGGATACAAAATTTCAACTAAAGGCGTCGAAACGGAAGATTCTAAAATTAAAGCAATTAAAAATTATTCTCCGCCAAATACTGCGAAAAACTTCAATCCTTTATTGGCATTTGCTCATATTATCGTTCGTTTATCCAAAATTTTGCCCATATTGTTGAACCTTTATTAGTGTTAAAACGAAAGAAATCCAAGTTTGCATGGACAGCGGAGGCAAACACCGCTTTCGAAAAATTGAAAACAGCTCATATTAATGCCCCAGTGTTAAAATTCCCGGAAGGGGACGAGAATTTGGAGATCGCGGTGGATGCTTCAGATTCCGCCGTGGGTGCAGTTTTAACTCAAAAAGGGCACCTATTGGCATTCTTTAGCAAAACTCTAGGTCAGACTCAAAGGAACTACATAGCAACATAAAGGGAAACGTTAGCAGCGTTAATGGCAACTCAGAAGTTTAGGGTCTACTTCGGAAAAGCCCCAGTTACAATCTACTCTGATCATGCGACCGTAGGCAGATTGTATTCTGGAAAAAATTTAGCTCCTAGACTAATTAGATGGGCCTTAAAGTTACAAGAATACAACTTAATAATTAAGCACACTCCCGGCAAGGAAAATACAGTGGCGGACGCCTTGTCAAGAATTAAACTGGATGAAAATGGAAATCAAATAAAATAAGCTAAGTTTTAGATTCCCGTGAAACAATTATAGCTGAATTGCCGAAGGATCCAGATTTCGGTGATATCTGTGCTTATTTAAAGCATCCAGATAATTTTGAACATGTAGATCTTGCTGCAATTAGAAATAAGGCTCGAAATTACGAGATCATACATAACCTGTTGTTCTATACTAAATCAACAATGAAAACCACGAACTTAAACCAGCCATCCCCGCTACACTACGGTTGAGTATTTTGCAGGAACTTCATGATAGCTCCACAGCGGGTCATTTAGTATAAGGAAAACGGTGCGTAGAGTACGCGAAGCAGTGTATATTCCACAACTACAGAATATAGTAACAGCGTATGTCAGGTTCTGTAAGTTATATCAGTTAATTAACGACGTTAATAATAGCCCGGAAGGGTATCTAAATGGTATTCGCGCGACTTTTCCTGACGAGATCCTTAGAATAAACCTTCTTGGCCCTTTTCCCCAAAGCGAGTTAAATAAAAATCGACATCTTTTGGTAATTGCAGACCATTTTCCTAAGTGGGTAGAAATAATTCCTTTAAAGCGAGCGTCAGCTAAAATAGTTGTAGATGCGTTCTTCTTAAAGTATATTTTAAAATACGGTGTGCCGTTAAAAGTAATGAGCGATAATGGTAGGCAATTTGTTAGTCAAATTTTTGAGAACCCCGTACAGACCACAAGCAAACATTGCGGAAAGAGTTAATAAAAGCATTGTTAAAATAATTAGAAGTTATGTTAAAAATTATCATAAACGCTGGGATGGCTGCGTTGATGAACTAGCCTATGCTTTAAGAACTGCCAAGCATGATACAACGGGTAAAACGCCCGCTGAATTATTTCTGGGCAGGAAGTTGTTGACTCCTTTAGACATTTTTTCTTGTTCAAGACAAATTTAAACAGGCAAATATTCAAAAGCTGTTTGATGAAGCTTTGAAAAATTCGGACGTAGCCAGAAAGCGGCGGAAAATTTACTATGATAGGAAACGCCGCAAATCAGATTTTAAAGTGGGGATAAGTTGTTGAAAAGAAAATTCACTTTGTCTAGTGCACCTGAAAACGTCGTATCAAAATTCGCCCATAAATTTGAAGGGCCTTATGTAGTACAGCAGATCGTTGGAGCTGTAATCTACTGGAAAACAGATTCAGGAGAAAGAATAAAGGCTAGTCCGGATCAATTGAAGAAATATTATAAACGTAAAGATTTCGATGTCTTACATGATTTCTTCCAGGCTTCCGATTTAGAAGAGGCGGCTTCCCCAGAAACAACTCTCACCACACCACAAAGTCCACCACCAGCGAAAAAGCAAAGAACCAAAGAAACTACAAGTTCTCAAACCAACCGAAGAATTCCGGAGAAAAGAATCCCTCAACGTGTGGAAGATCCAACGAAGAAAAAATTTAAGGGTGAAAAAAACGTTCCGGCTAGAAACAAGCATCGCCATGTCACGACAAGATTTCGCTGCAGACAGCGCCAAGATACTTCAAGGAGGTGGCGGGCTGAAAGAAAACAACAAACAAGCCCACCCATTGACAAAAGGAAGAAGAGGCATGCCGAAGTTGAAGGCAGAAATCAAAAATCGAAACAATCAAGAGTCTACAGACAAGCGTCCTCGATTACCGATGTACAAAGAACCAGTATACCGAACAGTAAAAGGAAAAGACAAGATCTACCGCCAGTATATCCGAAGAGACCACTCATCAGAGGGAAAAAAGAAAAAATCAATTCCCACCAGGGGACAGGAAGCAGAGACGGAAAGTCTCGTGGATGAACCACATGGCATGGACAGATTTCTGCGTGAAGCGTATGCCCGTATACCAAGCTTAAAAAAACGAAAATAAGTGAATTTTTCTATAAATCTTTTCTGTTATGTAAAATTGCATGAAAATGCTTAGTACGAAGTTATAGGATAAAAGCTATTGCCTCGATTGAGGACTAAAATTAATTTAACTTTATTTGGCGGAAGCACAAAGTATAGTGTATTATAGAATTGTTATGTTATGTTATGTAAAGAACAAGTAGTTCGGTTTTCTTTGTCGGAAGACTATTTATGTTAACGCGCCAAAAGAACTGGCTTGATACCAGCAGCTTCGGATTAGTACTTGTTAATGAAAATTTATTTTAGGTTCGCACTTTTGGTGAAGAAAAGGATCCATTCAAGTAAAATTTTCATGTTGTTCTTTATTTTCTTAGAAGTATTTGTGTGTAAAAGGTTCAAATATCTGTTGTGTTAAATAATACTTTTAATGAAAGTTTAAAGCTCAAAAGACCAGATATAATATGTATTTAGTGCTAAAACTTCAACAGAAGTGAAGACATTCAAAGTTTAATATAGTCAATTGAGTTTGCGCAAAAGAAATTTTAGTTAAATCAAATCATGCGATTTTGAGCGAAAGCTTGCATGCGTTTGAGATGAATGTAGAAAATATTTTCGTATGCATGTGTTTTGTAGAGATCTCCGCTGACGCTCTAGTTAATTTTCATGTTAACTCATGGAGAACTTAGAAATGAATTTAGGGTGTGTCTAAGAAGGTTGTTATATGTTAAAAGTCGATGTGCGTTTAGGTGGAGATTTTGTCCACTATAACACAATATACTTGCGGTTTCACATCACGCATTGTGGAGAGCCAAAAGAGGATTGAAGTTTGAAATTTAAGTATGAATGTGAATTGAATAATTGCGGCATGAAAAACTATAATGTTCGGAAAAGCTGAGAAAGCTACGCTAAATGCAAAAAGGTTAGAACTTAATAAAAGACTATGTTGTGAATTTTACATGTTATTTAGAATCATGTATTCATAAGTGTTCCTTCCAGATGACTGGAAGGAGTTGACTGAACAACTACTGCAAGGTAACAAAGGATTTCCAGCAGAGCTATGAAGATAAAATTTTTGTCTGTAATCATTTAAATTTTAGTATTTTGAATGTAAACGGGGCTTAGATCTTGTCAGTTGAAGAATTTATCAGTTTGTAACAGGTCTTTAAGGACCTTTATCCAAGTCTGTTAAATTTTGACATGGACAAATGTAGAGATTTATATTTATTTTAAATAAAGAGTTAATTTTAATTTTAAGTTACTTTCCTATAAGCCTTCATTCTTTTAATTGTCAGAGCCAGAATACTTAAATTTAGTAGCGCGCGCAAGTAATGCAAATTCTAGTAGTGGAAGAATAAGTTAAATATCGACGTTCCAGCAGAGGAAGAGAGAGTCCGTAAAATTGCCGTGCGTGCTTATACGCAAACTTCTGTTTAGCAGGTACTGCTGGTTTTGACGTGGCTTAAGCGCTATTATCTTGCTGCCAGTGGACTCATTTTCGTGCTGTAGGCTACAGGATTATATGAGCCCTGTAGGGTAATTCTACTATTTGTGAAAATCTCTTATTTTAAATTTGATTATACTGTTTCAGTTACCGCCCAAGTTGAGGCGTAGTATGTTAGCGTCAAGTTGACGCAGTGTAAATAAGTTAAAGGGCAGTTTTAACCCTTCCTCAGTGCAATCATTATCTCTCTAGGTTCTACACAACAGAAAGACAGTAGAACGTTACATGCTAATTAAATTAAGCTAATTACATTTAAATTTTAAAATGTAATTAGCTTTAATTCAATTTTAAATACTATGAGAAAAAATTATGTAACTCATCTCCATAAATTCTACATACGGCACTCAAATTTAATAGGTTACGAATGACAAAAACATTTCAAATATTAAAATACCTTTCGCAGAATTCATGGTAATTTATGGATTTCTTGAAAGAAATTTGTGATAATTCGGCGTAACAGCTGCAGTAAAATCTGGTGATCTTATTGGATGCATTTGCATAGAAGATTTATATAATTAAGTAGTGTAGGATCCGTGCATAGAAGTGTAGGCAAAACAACAAAGCAGAGGTTTCTTCACGCGGATTATTAGTAGAGAGTTCTACTGCTGAAGTTTGCCCCTCTATCCGAGTCCTGTTAGTTATACTAGTGCATTGCCCCCCTAAGATCTCTGGAAATTCATATATAATTATACGCATACTTACTGCAGTATACAACCGAAAATCGTCTTATGTGAATCACTAGAGTTTGTATTGCATTAATTCGCAGTAGCCACACAAATTGTGATATTATTGCGAAGATTTGGTTCAGAAGTACTGAAATTATATTCAAAGCCTTCGAGGAAGCAAGTGCGAGCAAATGGCTTAGACACGTCAGAGATCACGCTTAAAGTACACGTTTAAATTAAATGCCCTGTAATTTTGCATTGTACCATCCCTTTATACAGTTCTATGGCAGACATTTTGAGAAGTTTCGTGAAGACATTTTTCACTAATTTCTGAAATGTCCAAAATTTTTCTTCACTCTATAGTTAATTCTAGATATAAATTGTTCTAAGCACATTTCTGTTCTGTTTCGTCAATATAATTTCTATTAGAATAGCAACATACAGCAATTTTAGCATGGAAATTTTGTAATGTTAAAAAATAACAAATTTGATTATCAAATCTGAGATACTTATCTTTTGTTTATAATAGATATGTGATTTAGCAATTAATATTAGCTTTCTAACCCTAAATATAAATAATACATGTAGTATTTGATGATTTCGACAGCACTCAAATGTATCATATACTAGTTTACGTAATTTAGAAAATTATATAAAGTATTGTTGTATTGTTTATTGTAGTATTTCCTTATTTAAGAATACAAATAAGCAATTCCATACTGCTATGATTTCTTCCTCACATTTGAGGCGATACAATACAAGCAAGATACACTGGTGTGCAAAAATTAAGGACGAGACGGTTTTTTCAATATAACTTTGTACAAAAGCTTTCGAAATCAACACATCTAATACCGTAATCCCCAATACGTAAGGACATGAGTAATGTAAGCAACACTTACTAAAAGAGAAATCAGAGGGATAAAAAGAAGCTTTATTGAAAAAGTAGCATCGAGCGCAATGCGACTAAAGGTCGAAACATCCCTGTGATGGGTGCCCAGCAAGAAACATCCGGTCTTTAATAGGGGATATTCTCTCCCGACTGCTAGGC
>KK112268.1:252354-278081 GCA_000611955.2 Stegodyphus mimosarum | reverse complement strand
GATACATCTGTTTTATTCATAAAAGAATACAGAAAGATAAAAAGAAGAGAGGAAAAGAATAAATACTGTCATATACTTTGGTAAAACATATGCTAAAGCGCTTTAATGATGCAGAAAAATTTATATTATTATTACTACATTAAAAGACAGCTTTGCTTACAGTTTTTTATTATATGTGATCATATTATATCACAATGGGTTATTAGCATTATGCTTAATAGTATGTACTAACTACATGCGTATAGAATACGAAACTTACCTTTCGGTAAGTTCGGTAGCATCATAACCAAGTAACTTTAGAAAAAACAGTAGTGTGATAAAAGTATGATAAATTATTTCCTTACCATCCAAGGAAATTCAAAAGGCTCTGCTTCAACTCCACCTGCAATTCTTTCAGTTGTATCTGAATTCGGAATACCGCAATCTATTCAAAAACAAAACAGAAAAATATTGCAATAATTCTGCCGGCATTCAACTGCATAATCTTATCCCCAAGTCTAAGAATAATCACTCAAATAGTCTGACTTCATTTCACCATATTTAAATCCAAGCTTATGTACAATTATAAATATACATACTTAAATATAATTATTAAATGAGCGGCTCTTGTTGCTCTTTTGCCTTATAATACCAAGTCAAATACAGCAATAAACCACTAAATCTAGTGCGGCGACTGGCATAGTATAAAGAGACTGTGCCTGGAAAGACGAGATGGAAAAGAGAGACACATATATCAGAAACCAATACGTTTACTGCATTGTATTTTACATAGCTATAAAGAACTCAAAAAGTTTATTTCGTCGGGAAGACTGGAGAGGAGTGGACTTCATTCCTTCAAAATTTCTTTCTTTTGGGACTTGATACCTTTGGCTTTCTTCTTAGGCATTCGCTAGACTTGACCTCTGCAAGAAAATTTCACAGAAAAATTGATTGCCACATTGTAGAAGGCAAGACGTATGTGAAAAATATTTCATTGCATCAGGCATCATACGAATCGATGAAATGCTAGACAGAGATGGTGCTATCTTAAAAGCACCAAGAAAATGCCCGAAACTCGAAGGAGATGTTTGTCTTAATTATCTCTATATTATTTTCTAATTATTCCAAACATCTGATAGAAAACCTACTGCAAGAACAAGTAAACTGAAAATCTTACAAAGTAGGATGACCTTGCTTGTCAGTAATTTTTAGATAAATATCAGATAAGAAATTTTATAGATTTTTGTGAAACACTGGAACAACATGTATATTCGTTTAAATCGATTTAAAACTAATGTTATTAAAAATGATGATCATACGTTTTTATCACGATGATCACTTATAATTCTGGTAAAATCGGATACTAAATGCCTTTACAGCATTTAAGACAATGCTGTGGTTATTCATTTAAATCAATAAGGTCTTTTTCAAATTGTATTTGTCATATTCATTTTCATGATTTATGTGAATTTAATCATAAGTTTGATTTTGGTATAATCTGGATATTTTGTGCTTTTGCAGTGTTGAAAAAAGTGTTTTGGATATTGAGCGTTTTGACATTAAGACTATTTCAAATGATGTATTTATTATTAAAAGTTTGGTTTATGTGGATTTATTTATGCATGTTGTTTTCCTAAAAGTTAAATATTTGCTTATTCATATTCATAAAAGCATATTTCTAACTTAGCTAATAGTATGTCCTGAATGTTTGTAGACTAATATTTCTTGTTATTATACAAATTGTATTTCTAGTCGTTGAGCTGGGAAGCGGCGCAGATGCAAATTTGTTAGGGTTTTTAAGCGTGGGTTTAGAACTTCAGGGTTGCTGGGAATTACAGAGTTCGAGCGAGGCAGAGGTTCTTTGAGATGAGCTTCTGAAGCTACAGGTTTGCCGTTTTCTGTCGCCGTTCCTCAGCCAATGTGATGTTTGAAAAACTAATAAAGAGATTCGGTCAAGATTATGACTTTGAAGTTTTTTGAGTTCAAGTGAGATAATCGCAAGTCAACCTTATAGTCCACTATTAATGAACAACGTAACACACATGATTTTTGGTTCGTCGATTACGGAGCAGAAGTAAAATTGGTGAATCAGCGTATTACTATATCTTTCTTATTAGATAATGGAATTTACAACGCTTAAGACGAAAAAGCGTGCAGTTAAAGCTAAGTTAACTAAACTAAAGGGGAAAATTACACAGAGTTATGACTCTGCTGATTACGCTCTGTTAGAATTTTTTAAATCCAGATTAAGTACTGTAATGATTGAAATCCCGCATACTTTTAGTAACATTTTTGTAGTTTGTGAAGAGAAAGATATTGACACTTGTTTATTGAAGAACAACAAAATATGCAAGATACTGTTGATGAGTTATTTTTAATACTAACCAAAGTTAACGTTAAGAATGTTAAAGATATCAGTATGGAAGTTAAATCTTGTGAAATAGCGAGTATTAGCTTACCTAAGCTAACTCTTCCTATATTAAATGGCAGTGCTGAAGAATGCTTATCATGTTTTTGTTGTTTGAACCCCCCTTGGGAGTTCAAGGCTAGGGGTACGTTTGTTATTATGCAAATTGTATTTCTTGTCGCTGAGCTGGGGAGTGGCGCAGACGCAAATTTGTTTGGTTTTTTTAAGCCTGCGTATGGAGCTTCAGAGTTGCTGAGAATTACTGGAGTTCCAGCGAGGCAGGGGTTCTTTGAGATGGGCTTTTGAAGCTAAAGGTTTGCCGAGTTCTGTCGCCGTTCCTCAGGCAACGTGATGTTTGAAAAACCAATAGAGGGATTTGGTTAAGATTATGACTCTTGAAGTTTCTTGAGTTCAAGTGAGGTAATCGCAAGTCAACTTACTGTCTACTATTCATGAACAACGGAACACGCAAATATAAAAAGTGTTTTGTGTTTGTAGTAAAAGTTTAATGCTAATTTAAGACCTTAAAAATTATGTTGGGTTACCAAGTTAAATTATAGAACCCTTAATTTTTAGCATTAAAATGTTTAGTTTATGTGAATGTAATCAAATGACTAAATATGATATACAATTTAGACTTTCTATGTTCTTGGAAGCATTAAAAAATGTATGGTTGTATGTCTAAAGCATGAGAATGCTTCGAACTATATGTCAAATATTCAAATGTTTGATTTAAGTCGATTTATTCATATACATGATATTTCTGCAAATTAAACTAGAAAACTGATTGCTTGCTTATTTACAATCAAACCTATATTACTAATGCTATAACAATATACTGTAACTGAAAATAGAATTAAAAATTGTATTATGCTGTTGTTATATATGGCTTTATTGGAAAGATCAATCCAAACATATAAAACAGCTCAAGTATCACACAAGCACAATGATAAATAATAAAAGGGAACAAACATTAAAAGTAAGAATGGGAATAAATGAACATGGGAACAAAAGTAAAAAGTTAAAAATTTAAATAACAAGGAAAGAAACATAAGAGATGCAGTCTTTACAAGAAGTTCATGAAAGCTCTGGCATTCCAGTACAGTTTACTTACCTCATCACGTTTCTGAGACTCTTTATCTAATTCTGGGCATAAAAGAAGATGCTCTACATTCATGATGCCCGAATTGCAAATTTGGCATATACTAGATGGAAGGATGCCAGTTTTATTAAGATGATGTGCCATGCAATCGTGGCCTGTTTGCAGTCTGAAGTTTGCCACAGCCTCTTTCCGAGGTTTTTGACAAAACTTTTTGTCCTTGAATATTAGCCCAGGATTTGCATGTTGTTTTTGCTGTCTGGTCAGATTTAAGAGTATTCATTATTTTCTCATATTTTCTCAAAAATATGTTTTTAAGTGAGTCGGGAGAGAGTGGTTTGCTGTCTTGTGGCTCAAGTGTTCTCTCTTGGCTAGTATTATAATTATGATAAAATCTATGTGTCTGAAACTGCAAGGTAAATTTTTTTTGCACTTCTGTATTTCACTTCCTGTTTTATCTCTGTATAAAAACTTATTGTTTAGTTCTTTTATTTCTTTATTTTAAACTTTGCTTTAAAATGTTACATGAAACTTACCTGCAAGATAATCGGTCTTTTGGAAGACAAAAAATTTATATTTTTGACTTTGTAAATTTGTACAGTTTTGCTCACTTTTTGAAATGAATGCCATTTCTGTACACGTTCTGAAAAACTCAATCAAAAACACTTTGTTACAAATAATTTTGAAATAAATTATTAAATATTTAATGTTGCGAAAATATTAATTCACGGGAACGAAAGCATAGATGAAGCAATATACGATACTTAATTAAAGCAATATACAATACTTAATTAGTTTTAATTAGAGTTACATATATGGAAGTCAATATGCATACACTGACACTGTTTTATCAATTATTTTGGGAGGATTTAAACTGAAAGTTTACTAAAACTTCCTAAATGATGCATAGAAAGAAGGAGATCACATATTTAAATCTAAAAAGCAGTTAAAATCTGAAGTAATTATTAAGTTGTCATGTTATGGTCGCTGACGAATTTTGATCATCGGTTGGAAAGGTTGAGTTCGGATAGCACCATCGTCAACTATAGCTTCCGTGGCCGTTCCTATAGTTGGCCATGACAGCATACCTTGGATTAACTTATTTGGTCTTCGGTGTGGAGTTCATGTCGTTTCTGCATGAAGTTACATGGGCTTTATAAGATCCAAGAATTCTTTTCATACAAGGTTCATAAATAGAAATAATTTCGTCGTCGCTAGCTTTACGAATGTGTAGAGATGTCTTCTTAAAAGTTCGTTTGATAGTGTCAAAATTAAATTGAACAGAAGTTTTCATATTTCCCATATTCTCATCATTTATAAACCTGGGAACTATTTGCTTTCATTACAATTTATATTTAAGATGCATGTGATGCAAATAATTGAATATTAACTTTTGGGTAGTTTAATATATCAGAAATTATCAATTTTGATATTAAAATATTTGATTCTTAAATATCTTTTGTTAATGAAAGAAACTTCACTGCTAAAGAACTGAAATTTAATTTATACAAAATAATTAAACAAAAAGATATCTTAAAAATTATGACAAGATATAGATGGAGATCTTAAAAGTGAACATAATTTCTAATCGCTTATTTAAATTTAGGATGTTATTTTGTCTGAAATCATACAGCGAGATAAAATCAAAAATTGAAAATTCATATCATTATACACTGCTGGCCACCCAAATTGCAACACCAAGAAAGACAAGAGATATCACAACAAAATTTATTTAGTAGATAACATGTTGCCCAAGTATCAAATGATTAAATTTATAGACTTCTGTGAATTGTGGTTTCTACCAGAATCAGTAGCCAGAGTAGCCGCCATTGTTGGAGATCACAGCTGCCACACGCCTCGGTATTGATTCAAAGAGACTTTGGATGTGTTTGGGGCTACAGCAGACCAAGCAGTTTCCACACGTTGCCAAAGATGTTCTGGTGTGGCAGCTTGGGATGTAATCTGGGTCAATCGTTCGGCAACCATGGACCACATGCTTTCTATCGGCAAAAGATCCAGAGAGCGAGCCGGCCAGGGAAGCAATTCAATCTGGCGATTGACGAAGAACCCTTGGACAATGCGTGTCACGTGTGGTCACGCATTATCCTGTTGAAATATGGCTTCGGGCAAGCCCTGAAGGTAAGGAAAGACAACTGGCTCCAACACTTCGGAGATGTAGCACTGGCTGTTTAAAGTACCGGCAATGCGTACTAGAGAAGTGCTAGAGTGATATCTAATACCGCCCCATACCATAAATACCCGGTGCAGGACCACTGTGGCGGTGCATAACGCAGATAATCAGCATCCTCTTTCCACGGTGTCTCCAGACTCGATTCCGACCATTTTGGTATTGCAGGCAGAAGCGTGATTCGTCAGTAAAGACAATTTCATTCCATTCTGCAGTCCACATTCTTCTTTCATTGCACTATTGGCGGCGGAGACATCTGTGGTTCTGAATCAAGGGTAGACGAAGCAATGGACGTCTTGCGGACAGACCACACTGCTGTAAACGGCGTCGTGATACTGGATGATGCGTTACAGACTGAATGTGCTGTGCTATGGTTCGTGATGTGACTGAGCGATCCGTCACTGCCATGCGCACAAAGTTCCTGTCATCACGTGAAGAGTTGCACTGAGGTGGATGCGATCAAACACGTCGGTCCATCGTACCCTCGTGCATCCAACGGTCACATATCCGCATTACAGTTGTTTGGTTTCGTCTAACACGACTACCGATTTCCCTAAAAGATAATCCACACTCTCGGTAGGCCACTATCCTTTCTCTGTCCAACTCGGATACCTGATCAAACGATGATCACTGTTTACTACGAGGCATAATTGATCGCTTTTTTTGAAAAAAACCACAAGAAAAACACAACTGCCGAACTTGAAATCGTCGAAAACTCCAAGCCTTAAATAGCGCTTTGAAGTGGCGATGTGCGTCTGTGCTGAAATTCCAATCATTTGCATATCTCACATCCGCTAATGCATGTTGTAAATTTCATGTTATTTGCATTCTTCCTTCAGGGTGTTGCATTTACGGTGGTCAGCAGTGTATTTATATCGATTCATACCTTAAGTAATGTTTACATGCTCAGTAAGCATAAATAATGTTGGCTTATTTTTAATACATATACATATTCCTGAATGATAATACTAATAAATGCTTAGTTTTTGAAAAAGTAACACCAAGTTTGCAACGATTTAATAAATTTTAATAATCATGAACTATCAGAGAGAAACCGAATTTAATTCAAGCAGAAAATTTATGTATCATTTTCCATTCTAAATAGCACAATCTCTCATCGTGTGAAGAAAATTTGTAAAGTATTATGCTAAGATAATTATAATTCATGAATTGGGATATTTAACGCAAGAAACGAAAAACAAAATCATCATTGCAATAGAATATATTGTCGAATACTACTACTAAAATGTAATACCTCAAAATGCACTGAAATTATGCATTATAACTCTAAACATGAGCCAGTTTTACATTTCATATAGAAATATATCAGATAATGCGCATATGATTATCTTAACACATTTTCCCGTTCAGTGAACTCGGTGATGATTTAAGGAAGAAAAGAGAGAGAAGAAAAAATATGTCATTTGAATGAGTTCAGCTAGTGTAATTTCGCCGATCCAGCTAGTAATTAATAATAATAGAGTTAAGAAACTGATTTTAATGCTTTTATATCGCTTATTTATTAATCAGTACTAAAGAGATTAAATTAAAAAAAATTAAGTATCTTACGATTTGCGGAAAACCAAAATCAGATTTTAGAGTTTAACTAAAATCTTTTTGCGTAATTTTTTCTAACTATGTATATCATAATGATGACGGATAATATAAGTCCATTGTACATTTGTATTACTGTTTTAGTTTCGGTAGCAGACAGATAAGTATGAAATACATTCTGAGCTAGTTTAGTTTTCTTTAACTTTTGCGATTTGCTTTATTTTAAAACTCCTCATATAATGAAATCGAAAATTATACCCATTTCAATATATTCGAAAGCAATGAGAAAACTGTTAATACTGTTTCCCCAGGAAAATGACAATACTTTTTGTAATGGTTATTTAACAGTGTGAAATACTAGGAAGGTCTCTTAAGACAGCTTATCTAGCATTAATTAATGTTACACCTTTTATCATCAATGCTATAACATGCAAAAATTATTGAGAAAAATAGACTAATATCGGGAATTAAATGTACAGTTAACCGAAAATTACGGGTAATTTGATAGCATTTGGTGGGGAGAGCTACAGCAAAGAGAAATAATCTGTATAATTAATATAAAGAATACTATTAACAATTTACTTGCATTTCTAATAGTTTAATTTAGAGCATATGTTCATTTGGCTGCAGATTAAATCAAGATTTAAAAAACAACATCCTTCAAAACAGAAAAAAACAACATTTTTGTTTGCATTCCTCCTGTATTTGGACAAAAGGGAATGGGAAACAAAACATTAATGGATGCACACTTAATTTTGTTTACGAATTAGCAATTTCATTTGGATGAATTTTTGCTTTATTTTGATAATTTGTGATAGCTCTTTATCCCTCGTCTGTGACTTATCTTACTTGTCTCACAGTAACATCAGAACAAGCCTGAAAAATCCATTGTGGTGTACAAGACTGGGTCTGTCGTTGGCAAGAGCTTTGAGAACCATATAGGTGACAATACGATTTCGCTCAGTTCCGATCCCAGTTTTGATGCAGAGGACCACTCGGGGATGGTTCGGAAAGTCTCCCACTCTTCCCTACCACCAAACTCTCGAGAGGATTCTCAGCTCACCGCATATTTAGAGGGTCCCCATGCCGCACAGACACTATACAAACATCTATGCCTTTTCCGGGATTCGACCCGGGCACTTCAGTACTGCAGTCAGCGTCTCCATATAGTCATACTATATTTATCTCGGTTGTACGGTATTTTCTTCTTGTTTCTTAATTAAGAAACTTAACTTTTTGTAAAATAAAGCTCACTTAATCTGCAACCAGGTTAATCGGGAATCGACTAGATTGAAGATGCTGAATACAACGCGAGATATTTCTTTCACAACAATATAAACAAGGATTATAAATTTAACCATTTTTTCAATGCCAATACTACTATGGTGAAATTATCAACTGAAACCGCTTTAATCGGGATTTTTTTTATCGGGACTTTTTCTTTCCAAAAATAAAAAGTGATTTAGGGTAATTTTTTTACCGACAATAGAAGTTCTAGTCAAAATTTATCCAGCAGTATAAAAAAATTTGAAAATAAATTACGTTTCGAACATAGAATTTAAAATGAAGTGATAATAAGTATAAAAAATATTCAACATAATTTCTGATATGTTTACAAATTAATTCCATGTAAATGGATTCTTTACCAAGAAAACACTAAGAAAATTGTTCATTTGGGTACATGATAATATATTTTTTTATTTATAAATACTTTTTAAAAGAAGGACACACAAACAGTAAAGTAAATAAGGGTATGTAAGCTATTCAGCCACATAGAGGCCTGAAGACTTACAGGGGCACCTACGCGTCCCGCTGAGCAACGTATAAGCGCTTAAATAAATACGGCTTTTATAGAAATATTTATATCACGCAGATGGAGCTCTTAGAAATAGAGAAAAAAATCAATATATTACGTATAAACTACTAACAATCAAAGGTTCAAAGGATAATTTCCGTTTGCCTTTCAAAACAATTGCACTAGAACAATCAAGAACTAGTTCTCTTTCGGTGATGTTACAGCGAAGAAATCGTCTCTTTACCTTTCTCCATATCAGCTCGCAATCAGAATCATTCGCAACACTGAAATGACTTTCACCTATAAAGATCCATTAACATTATATTTCTTGGTCGACAACTATCAGTTTTTCTCGCAGCTGTATCAGTGTTTGGAAGGCTCTCCAAGAATCTGAAAAGACACTATAGTCGATACAAACTCTTGAGCTGGCCTCGTCATGCATCGACCGTCCTCAAGCTTACGAATTCTTCCACTTGTGAAATAACCTGTATGGTTTCCTTTAACCATATTAATATGTACAATTCACTTCACCTAGCAGCAAACGTCTAAAAGAACTCTTTTCATACTTCTTTTGTTTATAGCCATGAGCTCCGCTTGACTACTGCAGGCTTTTTACGTGCTTTCGCTTGACCTGCGATGTCTTATTTCATTTATTTGTATATGAATCACCTTTCTACTGTATTCGGTGTTCAATGTGTTAATCACTACGAGTCTCTTCTCCAGTTACGTCGCGAATAAGCTTTGCATGCTAGTGTGTATGCATTGAATAATTACCCTGACTCTCTCCGTAACTGTAGTTTTACTGCATAAACCTCCGATTCTCTAACGAATCGAATAAGCGAATGCATAAAACTTGCTGCGGTATGAATTGCATGAGAAAAAGAATGGAAGAACTAAAACATAGAGAATAAATCGAACTTAAAATCTGAATATGAGACAAGGCGATAAGATTAATAGAAATTTAAAAGAAAGTTAAATAATGAATAAATAACATTAAATGAAGATGAATCAGTTATTTTAACCATAACTCAAACTCTGCGCAACAATGAGTAATAAAGTTAAAAATTAAATCATGAAATTAATTAAAAACTTAATTGGGCACAATGTTTCGGATAAAAATTTGTTAAACATCAATAAACATTGATCAGTTGAGTGAGTCTACGCCATACACATTTTTTTCGTTCGCCTTTTCTGATACAAAGTTCCGAAATCTTCAACCATTTCAGTTATTGAACTCACGGTCAAAGCGACATTAAAGAACATCAGAATAAGTAGTTCACATTTGTTTTATAGAATGCATCAAAGCTTTCTAAATTTCGTTACTTAAAACTGTGTTATTCGTCAAGTATGCATTTCCATGCAACAACAACAACGTATGCATTGATGCTTTCACAACAAAGCGTTTTAGTAGTTAGTTTAGTTTTTAATTTTATTGGTTGTTACGTTAATATTACACCAACAGAAACTTGTAATTTCATTCCTTGTAAAATTTGTATCAGATTTTAAATTTATGTGACTTCTTTTAACGTACCCATGGAAAAGTAAAAAACACATATGCGAATCAAATTAATATACGTTATTTACCGAATTATGGGAAAATAATGCTAGTTAGCCAGTAAAACGTTTAGGTTATTTTTCACGATTTACCGATAACAGGTTTCGCAATTTTCCAGAACTAGAATCCCATTCATAAAGAAATATTCAAAAAATATAAAATAGGAGTAAATTCAAGAAAAATTATTCCTCCTTTTATCACCAGTTTTATGTTATAAAATGTGTAATGTTGCAAAAGCTACGCCAGGGTGTTTTTCTTAATACTTAAAATTTTAAAAATAATAAACATAATGAAGTTTCTTTAGGTATTCGGGATGAGGACCCGTATATTCAGGGCCTTATTGGATATAAACCACTGGTTCTTAACCTTTTGACTAACGCGCACCATCTAAACAAAAACTGAAAATCTTTGGTGCCATCAATACATTTTACCGTGATTATTTTCAGTTTCTAAATAGAAATATTAAAAAAATGTATTTTGCCATTTGCACAACCTATTGACTATTTGTATTAAATATGCACAAATTTAAAAAATTAGATTCAAAATTGGTTACCATTTTAATTATCAAAATTTAAGTTATGATACTTTAATTCTAAACATTAATTTAGTGCAAAATTTGGGCCTGTTTAATAGAGATCACTTTCTTTCTGTCTAGTATGATTTCACTTAGTTTTACGCATAAATTAGGATCCACTTTTAATTTTGTTCTGTATTTATTTTTCAAATATAACATAAAAGAAAATCATTATTCATACAAATAGTTTGTGAAAAAATGCAATAAATATCTAGTACCTTTATTTAAAACGCGTTATTCTTTTTTCGGTTCACTCAAAACTTAACAAGTGTGTTAGTTTTGAAATCTCCAGTTAGATTTCGATCACAGAAAATTTCTATCAATTGTTCCTTTCCGTCACGAAAATAAAATTTCAAGTAAAATTTCAAGTTTCAAATTCATTTGAAGAAAATGGATTTCTAATCCAATTTTCGTTTTCATAATCCTCGGGAAAATGCATGTTGAAATTATTTAGCAATAAAAAACAATTTTTTAATGTCGAATGCTAATTCTTCTGTTATTTTCAAATTATTTTCGATTAGAAAATTTCCTAAAAGTGGTGAAAAGCTTAAAATATCGTTCTTCAATTCTTTGATTAGTAGCCCGAGTTTTTTTTATCATTGCATCTATTTTATCTCTAATGGTAAACAAATTAACACTTCGTCGTTTCAGTTAAATATGCTAAACGCCACAACCATAATTCACTAAATGAACATTTTTGCAATTCAAATTTTGAATCACAGAGGAAAATTTTTATTTTTGATCGAAGTTCAAAAAGACAGTTTAAAATTTTGTCTCTGGATAACCACCTTACTTCGGAATGGAACAAAAGTGTTTTATGTTCACTGGCCATGTCTTGGCATAAAACCGTAAATATCCTTGAAAGTTTCGCTTTTAATAAAATTGACAGTTTTCGCAGCTTGATTCAAAACGATTTTCAAGTTTTTGGGGATTGTTTTGGCGACTAAAGTTTCAAGATAATGGATCAGTGAGTAAATTTAGTTTAACGTGCGACTTTCTTTATTTGAGCAATAACACCGGAATGCTTTCCTTTTAAAACCCGAGGTTCGTCACTGCATACGGCAATGCACTTATTCCAAGGAATACCATTCTCAAACATAAAATTTTCAGTTACTTTGAAAATTTCCTTTGCAGTTGCTCTGTCCGAGATTCACAAAATAAATACTCTTCGGCAATTCGTTTATCGTCTTCGAAACGTATGTAAACTAATAATTGAACAAAGTTCATTACATCATCAGTACTTTTATCCAATTGCAAGGCAAAATACTCACTGTGTTTTATTTTTCGAGTGTTTCTTTTATGGAATTTACCATTTCATGAATTCGTCGACTTACTGTATTAGTTGATAATGGAATACTATTAAGTTCATTACCCGCTTTGTCGTTGAATAATGTTAAAACGATATCTTTTGCTACTGGTAATATAATAGGTTTTCTCCAAGAGTATGAGCCTGACCAGTCTTGGCAATTTTTAAGCTTACTAGGTTTACTAGTGAAAAAGCTTCCAGAGCTTTTTCACTTGAAGTAACAAAACTTTTCATTACACGTTTACTATTTTTTAACTCCAATAATTTCCTTTTAAAATATTCTTCAGATTTATCCTTTAAACTGGCATGCTTAGATTCAAGATGTCTTTTAAGAAACGATGGTTTCATACTTTTATTAAATAGTAGTTCACCGCAAATAACTCATTGAGGCTGAGGGTCCATTTCATCTCCATTCCAGGTAAACCCAAATGATAAATTACTTTCATTATAATTTCTATAAACAATTTTTCTTTTCATTTTAATATTCTTAGTGATAGTAAATTGTCCTGGATCCGTCACTTGTGAATCATTACTTTTCTGCTTAGTCAATTCTAGCCTTTTTTCTATTTTGAAAAATCTAGGTTTGTTTTTTATTTTTTCACAAATGTTTAAATGCAAAGTATATTACTATTTCTTCAAAAACAAACAGGATGTTGGGTTATTTAATTTTTGAATTTAATAGTTAAAAATACTCTGTTTCTTTACGTGCCACCTATTTTCCTCTTGCGTACCACCGGTTCAGAATCGCTGGCATAAACTATACACCCCGTAGCTTTTAATAAAATTTTAATCTTCAGCACATTACATTTCGACATTTCGACATTTCATTGTTCGTAAAGTTTGCTTTGAGAGATTAATTAGGCTATCAATCGAACTTAATCCATGTTTCAGAGTGAATATGTATTGTTTGCAAATTTTATTTCCTTTGCAATGTAGTGCAATGCAATGCACCTTTGTAATGCAACGCCCATTGTATTTTTCAAGTACTGGTGATTTTATATGAGTTAAATATTGCTGCGTGCGTATGGGTTCGCTATGTATTGAATGCACAAGTTGTTAAAAAGTTAACAAAAATTTATTCTTAGCACAAGAAATAAATCAAAATGCGGAAATATTTCTTCAGAGATATTAGCACAATATCACAATATCTCAAACGTTAAACAGAATTTGCTTCAAAACAGATAAAGTTAATCCAATCTCATAGCGAATTCGCTATAATTAATCACAGCATTAAGTAAACAAACAGTAGTTCGCTTTAAACAGCTACAACGGCAACTGAGGTGTTTCAACTCGGCTTTTATAAGCTTTTTAATTATTTACTAGAACCTTCTCGATTTTTCTGGATGGCAACAGCAATTACGAGATATTTACTTTTTAAATATTAAATGCACGGGCCCTTTTATTTTTAGTTTTCCGACGTAGCTTTCTCTTCAATAATCGTTTGCTTTGCACGGGAAAATAAGGCAATTTTAATTACAATTCCAAATGAATAGCCAAATAAATATGAAATCCGTAACAATATTTTACGTATTGCACTTAAAATGTTCTAGTATATCACACGTATGCATCGAAATAAAACTCATAATTATAGATTTTTCAGAAATTCAAAAGATTTAGTTCTATGTTATTCAAATGAAAACTGAAAATATGTGTATCCCTCTTCCAGCTTTCAGAATAAGCTTTAGGGAACATGTCGTTGTACTAGTTTGGTATTTTAACGAAGGAATGATTGGGATTTTATTTGTCCAGATGAAAGCTGCGAATCTTGGAACTATAAAAGTCATATTTGAAACTAGAATAAGGGATCAAATTTCTTTTTAGTATGTAGTTTCCAAATGAAATGTATTAATAAGGTTATTTTTTTCTTTTACTTACCGCAAAATTAAAATAAAAAGTACATGTTATCTTTTCTATTTATTCTGTTATTTATCATTACACCTTTGTAAACATTTAATATTTTGAAAAATCAGCACAATTGTTAAAAACTGTCTATTTAATTTTATAACTCATTTCTGATATTTACACTGATGTCTTCAAACTGTGAAATCCTACGCAAAAACAGCGTTTGCATATTCCTAACGTAACTTTCAATATTAACAAGCCAATTGTCTGAAAATAATTTTTTGCAACTTTCAAGAACCTATGAATATTTAGGAATAAAATAGTTATTGCATGCCTCATTGATTACTAAAAAGCTCGCGATGACTTCGGACAAATGCCCTCGGGAAGGACACCCTAAGAGACATTGTCAACCATCTGGCTGCAGCTTTTTCTCTGAGATATGACATTATGATAAATTAATACTGTTCATTTGTCTTATTCGCTCCGTCATTGTTATCTGATAAATAGGCGGAATTCGCAGAAGTTTCAAGAAACCAGTCTTTCCATTTACCTCATACTTCAAGCCTATTCTAGAAATCATTCGGTTTAATGAGATTGGGTAATTTTTCAGACAGGTTGGCAGTGCAATAAATTTGAAGGACAACTGTTCGAATGAATGAGAAGTCGTTATATGTGTCTCAGAGGATGGTGTTCCACGTCTGAGATTTCCTAGCGTGATCTTGCGATCCTAGCATCATACTTTGCTTTAAATCGGATTGTCAGAAATACTGCCACCAATTCATTGGTGGGAGCAACTCCAGCTATTTAAATCTGAAAAAAGTGCACAAAATGTTACTCTGGTCGAACATCTCTCGAACATGAATAAAGGTATTGACTAAAGGTACATGAATAAAGGTCTAATATTCTGGCCGAACATGAATAAAGTGTTAGATTGAATTGAATTACTTGGATTACGGCAAAGTCAACGACCTCTAACTGTTTAAGGAAAAAGATGGCTTCCTGGAGAACTTTTTAAGAGAAACTGGCCCACATACACGTTATTCATTGGGAAAACTACCAAGCAGTCGATCTGTTCGCCAGGATTTGAACCTACAGTCAGTATTCTGAAGTCAGTGGCGGTAAGCTAAAGGTCTTAGGATTCTATTGCACTAAGTATAGAATAATTAAGAAAAAAAAATGGATACTTACCGTTAAGATTCGGTTTCACTGGTGGAATAATTTCGTCCACACAAGGAGGTGCATCTGCGGTCTCATCTCGTATCCAATCTAGGTATTGCGAGACCCTCGTATAAACTCCGGGAAGATCTAATCCACCACAAGTCCTGCCCCAAGAAACAACTCCAACAGAAAACCACTTCCCATCACTTTTCACTGTTAGAGGTCCTCCTGAGTCTCCCTGAATGCAAAGAAACGATAAAATTACCCTTACATGTCTCCTATGGCCTAATTTTGCATAAAGCAGATAAAGTGCATATAATGCTATAATTTAGAATGATATGAGTTTAGAATGATTTAGATAATATAATCTTGAAACTACTATCAATTAAAAAATGACATTTTAATGTTGTTAAATTAGTTGAATTCATCCTTTTCAAACTTCTTAACTGGCTCATAACTACAACTGTACAGAAATGTTTCAGAACGAATTTCTAAATATAATAGATTACCAGGAGAATTAATTAAATCCCGGTATTTTAAAAATAATGTTTTTCACTGCTTGTCTGTTAAATGAGAGTAATTCTTTATACGATCTCATCTATTGCTAGTCTCCAATTTAAAACCGCCAACTTGGTAACTTTTCAAAAATATTAACAACCTGAACAATAGCTTGAGATGTTAAGGTAGACTTTAGCAGACAGGTAGGTATACTATGTGTGAAATCTTGCTACATTATTAGAGAAATGTTAAGGTACAAATAAATATTAATGAATACATAAAATCATCATTTGATCTTTTGTTATTCCACATCAATAACCTGAAATAATTTTAAACTAAAAAACTACAATAGGTTTACTAACTCAAAATTTGACTTCCAGAAATTAAAGATAACATAAAACAAAATAAAATAAGAAAATAGAATTATATTTTCAAGAAAAGATTTTCAAAACAGCAGTGACAAACTGTAGAGAAAAAAAACTTCCCATGGCATTATTTTAACATGCATAAATTTATGCCACTAGTCGAATTTTGCACTTATTTAACAAAGAAAAGATTTAATTATACAAAATGTAAAGTGCAAGAATTTTCACTGAGTTGCTTATGTGCGCAGTTTGCAACAAATATTTCCTGCAGATATTTGTAGAAACAGGTCTTCCCATCTCCAAAACATGAAATTCGCGTTGGGAAAATTAAAAAAAAAAAACCAATTTCAGATATTAAAAATTAGTGATGCAAAAACGATATGTAACGAAAAACTATTCACTGAAGCCTAAAAAGTAAGTTAGCCATATTCAACAGTTCTAATGGATATCAGATGATACCTACCGAGAAATTGAGGAGCGCTTATTCTTTCAAATGTTTGAATGAAGGATGACGATATAACGTACTCAAATTCTCGAAAATATACACGACGAAGTTAAAAACAGCTAGATTTGAGATCTTCAAAATCAGTCCTAAATATAATTTCCTTGATCCAGATAAAATGACAAATACAATTTTATCCGATCAGAAATCGGCCGCTGATGTATTGGTGCCCTTACTTTCTGTTTCAACAAGAATACCAAATCTGTCGATTTATTATATTCCTTGCAATTAATGTAAAATCACTTGATGCACCTAACAGAAAATTAACCGTCTTTCATAGTGATTTTTAAGTAACTTCAATAACAAAAAAACCTGTAAAGTTGTAGAGTTATTTTGAAGTTATTATTAAGGTTATTTTGAAGTAGAAGACACGAAAAATTAACAATGCCCTCGCCGGGACTCGCACCTGGACTTCTCGAATATGCGTCGAGTATGTTACCGTTATACCGCGAAGGCAAGTGGAAAGGAAGGAGAAAAGCCTTATAAAGTGACATTTCGAAATACGGAAGTTAGTCCTTACCGAACAGGCGTCTTTATTTTTTTCCCCTCCAGCACAAATATTTGTGTCTAAGATGAGTGCGCCATACGCTTCTACACAATAGGCATTGGTAACAACCGGTACTTCAACTTCTCGAAGCTCCTTACTGTATATATCACCTGGAATGAGAATTTTTCTCCGTAAAGTAGCAGAGAAACTATTTAGTCAAGAATGATGTATTTTCAAGGTATGATCCTTTTAAAACAAAGAAAAACAGAATATGAGATAAGTTAAATTAGTTAAAACTTAGTTACATTGTACGTTTGAATTTCCATTTAAGAACAAGTTGCTCATAAATCACTGAGATGTATATCTCAAAACACAAGATATTTTATTCAGAACGGACTTAACTGAAGCGCACTTCTTCTCAGAGAGTTTGGAGGAAAAAAAATTAGAATTTTTCAGTGAAGTTCCAGAGAATACCCATAACCGTCTTTCTAGAGTAAAATCCATAAAGCAACCAGAATTTGAGATATTTTATCCAAAAGAGGCCAATTTAGCACGACGATAAAATTTTTTGTTGAGGCTCAACAAACTTCAGCAGACGATGACTCAAGTTCAAGCCGTTTACAAATTTTAATCGCCCTTTTTTTCCCCATACAATTCCAAGCATAAAACTTATGTAACAATTCGAATTAACAAAAAAATTATTCAAAAATTAGCAATAAAGCAAAATATAAACAAAATATACGTTAAATTACGATTAAACAAGATACTAAATCAATAAGACTACTATAAAATACAAGTAAAGTCTGTGTAAATTTCAGGTGCAGTATATAAACAATATTACAAAAATTAAGGAACCTGTTTTTATTCAGATAAGTTTATGAAATATTTAGTGGTTTGCCTTTTTAAATGAGAATGGAGATATTACATTAAACTTAAAGATGTTTTGTTTTAATAAATGTGTTAAAATAACTCATTCAAGACGTCAGAAGAATTTAACTATTTTAATTAGTCTGTACAAACAAAAACAAAAACAAAACTGAAAGGTAACTGAAGGATTTTAAATTACGTCCAAAGAAGCGTTTTTTTTAAACACTTTGTGTGTTACCTTTATTTATCAAATATCATGTTCTTCGCACTGATAGTCAACGTAAAATGCCAAAACGAAATTAATAGTCCTTCTGTGGAAATTGACCCTTTGGACTTAAAAGGAAAAAAAGAAAAAAAAGGAAAGAAACCTTGAGTGCCGAAAGTTCTTAATAATCCAATGTCGACGGAATGAATAAAAACACTTAATATGGATACTTCGTCAATTGTCACGTTCTCATTAGTTGAGTAATTGAAACGAGGTGTTTGTATATACAGTGCTTATGCAAAATGTTTAGGGCTAAGTTCAAAAAACGTTGGAGAAAACAACATTCTTACTTCGTAATTTTCGATATACAATCCTTGTAAACCACACAATGCTTGGTGTTTTCATACAGCTTTTGATTCCTTCTTAGAAATTATCTTTTGGAGTATTACCTTAGGTCTTCGACCAAAGTTTATTAAACTTCTTCAATGCTTCCAATGCTTTGAGGTAAGACTTCACTTTATGGAAGAGAAAGTAGCCTACAGGTGACAAATCTGGTGTATAAGAGGTGTAGTAGAGAATTATGAGAAATGTTTTCGCTAAAAACTGATTGATGAGAATGGATTTATAAGACTGTGTATTATCCTGCAGCAGAAATTAGCTATTCAGTTGAGATTTTTTAAGAGTGACGCGTTGAATTTTCTTCAGAAGTCTGTCCATACGACTTTATAAAATTCACCGAACTTCATCGTCTGTCCCGCATGAGTTAGCTCCTTCCCAACCATAAATAAATAAATAAATAAATAAATAGGTAAAATTGTTGCGTGTGTACGGCTTCGTGATGGCTTGAATGCACAAGTCGATAAAAAGTTAGCAAAATTTATTCTTATGCCAAGAAATGAAACAAGATGCTGAAATTTCCTCAGAGATATTCGTACAATATCTCAATATCTCACAATAGTTATATTTTAAACTACTAAAACATTAAATAGAACTCAATTCAAAACACAGAGAAAGCTAATCCGATCTCACCGCGAATTCGATACATTCAATTACAGCACTAAGTAAACGACTACAGTTCGCTTAAAACAACTGAATTGAGATCTTTCTGTCCGGTTTTTATAAGTTTTTAATCATTCGCGAGAACATTCTGGTAAAATCTATTTTCTCGATTTTTATGGATAGCAAAACAGTGCAATTACGAGATATCTATTTATTAAAGTGTTAAAAGCGCGTGCTCCTGTATTGACGTAGCTTTCTCTTAAAAATCGTCGTGCGCAGCATTGCACGGGGAAATGAAACAGTTTAATTACAATTATACTAAAAATAGCTAAATAAATGCAAAATCCGTAACACTGTCCCCTTCATAAGGACTGCACGTCCCGGGCAGTACAAGCCCTGGACAGGAAGTCAAACTTAGAAGTAAGGTATCAAAGCAATAACAAACATTACATTACAATAACAAAAAACATAAACACTAATTACAATAATTAAATTAAAACAAATCAAATGATACCAAATACTAAATACAAATCAATAGAAACAAAAAGGACCATGGTCTTATACTATACACTGCGTACTATGGCCATAGCAGAGAGTTAACATGTCGTAATGAACGACTTTAAGTTCAGAGTTCGATGACTTACGGATCCGAATCACGACGTCGTTCAGCCTGTTTAGGACCTGTGTACGGACCATCCCAAGGTGACTTTAGTTTCGGACAGATTCCTTTCCGTCGAGTCGGATTCCACAACCACACCTTATCTCCTTCGTTGAATCGATGTGTAGTAGCTCTCGTGTCGTATCGGGTCTTCACCTTCTCCATCGCCAAGTTGACCCGCACACGTGCAAAGCTGTGCATCACTTCAAACCGGGCCTGGAAATCTTGAATGTATTCCTCAAGCGATGAAGGCACATCCGGAGGCGACCAAACAAAAGATCATAAGGCAGACGAAGATCACGACTTCTGAGCATCTGGGATGGAGAATTGCCAGTAATCTCTGGTTTCTCTTCGACGGTAGTATGATTTCGGCAGCTTTCTAAGCAGGGTCTTTAAGACAACGCGTTGGCGTTTCGAGGTGAGGATCTCTTCTGATGATAGACAGTTATGTTCTCTGATGCTGGAAACAGTTTGTTGTCTTTGGAGTCCAAGGCAAAATTGTATTTCCTTAAAAAGTCCAATTCGAGTGTGCAAGGATCTGTAATATCTGCTACATATGCTGTGTGATGGTAGGTGGCACTTCCAAGCGCGATGTTCACGTTTATCTGTCACGTTTCATCTATTTGAAATTTAGTAATTTGTTTTATTATCGATATCATATTTTGTAAAACTTTAACGAATTTTTTATTAAAAACTCAACGATTTCAAAGCAAGCAATGGCAACGTTGTACAGAAAAAGCAATTTTATCTCCAGAGCATGAGACTGTGTATCGGAAATTCTAAAGATATGCTCATTTTAAAATTATTTTGCGATATTGCTGTTGAATTGAATTTTGTGGTTTAAGTGCGAAGAACATGATATTTAATAAATAAAGGTAACACACAAAATGTTAAAACAACGCCCCTTTGGACGTAATTTAAAATCTGAAGTACTTCAGATTTTTCTTTTTTTCTTTTTTTCTGAATTTGTTTTATAATTTTTGCTACCTACAGATAAATAAACTATAAAAATGTATTACGTACTGTTAGGTTTTTGTGTACCCCATCCAGCAGCGATTGCTTTATCGTGTGGCTGTGCAATTTCTTTTCCAGGCGGAAGACAGATGGGCTTCACTGTATCTGTGAAGTCCACAGGATCCTTCAGTTTGATGAGAGCGATGTCGTTGATATAAGTACGATTCGTATATTGAGGATGCATGATGAAAGCGGATATAGGAACTGGATCTGGATCAGAATCTGAATTGTGGGCACCTAATGCAACTTTGACCTTGGACACCTGTTCTCTAATAGAAAATACATTAAAAAATAAAAAATAAAAATAAAAACTACAATTTAATCACATTTCAAAAGTCGGAAAAACGAAAGACAGCAAAAACACTTAAAAACGTTCATTTTAGACGATTGTTTTTAATGGCCGGTCGCTTTACCGAATAGCCATTAGCCTTTCGCCGCTAAAAGCTCCCGGGAGTGGTGTACTGCAAGGATCTGTAATATCCGCCACATATGATTTCATTATGGAAGCGTCTAATAAGTGACCACCGTTGCCTCCTATGAAGGGACATTGAGTCACAGCCATGCCTTCCCCGGGATTTGAACCCGGGCCCATCACTATAGCTGTCAGGTTACTAATCATTATACCGTCTGGGTGGCATTTTACATGAATGTTTATGCTGTTCTAATCGTATGGGGTGAACAGGAAATTTAGAAATTTTATCCAAACTGGTCCCTAGTTAACATCTTCCGAGCTCAGCATTTTCCATTTACTGCTCCTACAAGACGAAGGATTAAGATCGACTTTTGCTGCTTTTCTAATTGCTTAGTTAAGCATCATAATATTTTATTTTTGTCAAGAGATTAACTCCTTCTGTTTATAAATTAAAGTAACATTTTTGATAAATAATTTAGCAAGTTTTGATACTGAAATATAAAAGTTCCAAACTGGATTGCAAAAGAAATTTTCTACTGAGAATTCATTTATAATATATATGTAGGAACATAGCAGAATTACGTAATATATTATTTAGAAGAATTTTATTTTGTGTGAAAGTGGCGTGACATTGCGCTATGAACGATGAATCAACTTGTTATAAATCAGTTCACATAAGCTTGTAGAGACATTAGGTTATTTCGAAGCAGGAGACATGAAAAATGAACAAAGCCTTCACCGGAAATCGAACCACGAACCTCTCGGTTACGCGTCGAGCATGCAGACCACTACACCACGAAGGCATGCGAAGAAGGCGGGAGAAATACCTTACAAGCTTTAAAGAAAGTTAATTACAAACCAGCAAATGCTACAAAGTTTTAATGGGTCAAGTACTGCCTGCTATATTCCTCTCTCTCTCTATCTTATTTTAATAATATACAGAAACACTAAATCTGAATAACACACTAAAAACTAAACTAGTGGGCTTTAAAGTTCGACTCAAACTACCCTAAAGTGCCATCGGATAGAGGAAAATGCAGCATTAGAATTGGAAGGCAATAAGAGTTAAACTTATCTATTAATTGCCGTAAAGATTTAAACTTTAACGTTAATTAACCATCTTTTATGATTTGGATTTATACTGTAACTTCTCCTTTTCGTTAGCCCTTACCAGGATGCAAGGGAATTAAGGGTATTTAAGGCAATTTTTTTTAAAGGTTTACATATAAGCCTTTTAACAGTGACTTTATCAGCTTTATCTTTTATCACCCAGCTCTGCCAGTAAGTATTCTGCATTAATTATTTCCTACTCGCCATTAAAAAAAGTCATTAGAAAGTCGTTAAAGCTGACTAGAAGCACCATTGAAGTTTGAGCCAGCTTAGTTAGGCCCAATTTATGTAGTCTCCGGCTACGATCCCCTTCTAAATTGTAAATTCAGCTTTATGTTATTTTAATACTCGCTAGTGACCCGCTTTTGTTCAATTCAAACTTAAATAACTCAAAAACTTTCAAGAGCTTTCAGAAGACTTTGTTGCACATTTTCAGACGGAGAGATAACTCGCTTGCAGCCTAATAGGATTTGAATGCCTCATTAATATAAATTGAGAACCCAGGGCAATGGACAAGATATGTCTGCAAATTGCCTTTCAAATTACCTACGACGGCCATAAATCTTTCCTACAGATCAGCTTTAGTATAACATGGATAGATAATGCTTTCGGATGCTTCAAAAACGCAACTGTTTCGCTAAAGTGTCCAGAATAAATTATCCTCTCGTTATATTATTAAGCAAGTTCATATGAATAGATAGTACTTCTATGATCGCCAATAAAAAAGTTACTAGTACAGCAGAATTACTTAAATTAGTCAGTACTTTCATCGAAATAGTGTCTTACTGCAGGAACTAGAAACAATTTTAGATTTAAAAAATCATCTCTCTTTTAATCAAGCACTGCCTTCTTTTAATAAAGTACCGTCAAAACGCTTGAAGGAATATAACTTAATTATAATATATCGCTTACAAGAAGTATAATACATTAGTTTATGTAAGATTTGTTTTAATTAACTTGTAAGGTTTATTCTAAGTTTATTAACAGTTATTTTAAGTTTTGTATCTTACCTATCTTATTCTAATTTCAGCTTACAATATCCTGCCAGAATGTAAATTCAGAAACGCAGTAAATGCAAATGAGAAAGAGTACTGTTCAAGTCAATATTTAACCGACTTCTAGAGAGAGAGAGAGTCTGATTCCCTGACTAGCGTTCTCTCTTAGTTACTACGCTCGGCCATAGCTTAGGCCCTTGCTTGGCTTCCTCGATTTAATTAATATTTAGGGGCCAACTAGTTAGATTTCTGAAAGCTTCGGCTATACCTTTCAGATAGCTTAGTTAAGCTAGTTTAGTTTAATTTAAATTCATTATTATTGAAGTTCAAGCCCGAGTGGAGGCTTCGTGTAAAGTTCCAAGTAGGAACTGATTGTAAATACTCGTATTCTGAAATATAAAGGATTGTGAACCCTTCTTAAGTCTTACATGTTCTGTTCACATACTTAAGCGAGTATTCGCTTGCCGTGTTCGTGGGGTTCTAAGTTAGAACTTAAGAATTAAATAAGTAAAACCCCACAAACTTATAAGGTTTGACTTGCTTTCGGAGCATAATCTAGTTCCAAACACTTGACAGACGTAAAGTGAATTATCGCTGCGTCTGAAGTAACTACAGAAACAGGAAAAGGTTTAAAACAACCTTTTTATTTAAACACAAACTTTCAACATAAATGCAATTTTTCATGTTAACACAAAATGAACCACAATTCGTTGTGATGCAACTAAAATAACAGGTGGCAGGTTAGAATAGGTCTGAATACCCGGCCGATTTGCATAAACTAATCCAGTAGTGTCCGGATCCCGCAGCTATCTATAGCAATACCCTGAAGACATTACATGGCCATACAAGGGCAAAGTAATAGATTATTCTGCATTGTATTACATAAAGTACATGAAAGTTTCTACACACTAAAAACTTAATATGATAAAAAAGACATAGGCCACTGCTTGCGATTGCATAGTATTATGCCAAAAAAACTCGTAAGTCCAATTCAATATTTAAAACGCAATCAAAGACTGCACAGTTAAATTGAAATCTAAGTTGGCTCAAACTCTCTAACCGGCGTATCAGTTTAAATGTTGGCAGCAAAAACGACAAGGTCGGATAATTACAAACTTATCAAAAATGGCAGAATTAAAGTCACGTGGCCAAGAGGGGTAGAAACGCTCTCTGCTTTACAATCCAAAAACCTCAGCTTAAATACTCTGCAACTCAATTTAAATTCTGGTGGGGAAGCGGAAAAAAGAAGTTATAATAAAGATCTAAATCATAATAACTGGTTAGTTTCAAATAATAACCCTACATACTCATTATTTATGTTAGTTCTTTCCTTTCCTCTTACATTTTCGGTTAATTCTAAAAGAAATGTAAATTATGGGAGTTTAAATAGGAAATAGTTAAATACTGGCAGCAAGTATTGACAACTTAAGCCAAAAGCGTTCCATGAGGAATATTTGATATAGAATCGTACTTTGCCATAAAAAAGCCCTCCTATCAGATAGAAGATATACAATTCGAGAATTCCACACGCACTGAATCTGAAACGTTAATTTCTCTTACTAAAGTCTCTTTGAGTTAAACCCACTTTATTTTTCAAAATAAATATTGTCGCCAAACTATTAGCTATGGGTAATCCCTTCAGTCCTGTATTTGCTGATATTAATATGCATTAAGGTCAAATTATTTGAAAAACTAATTTTTTGTCTCTGGATTCGCTACGCAGACGCGTTTTTTGATGGTTATAAAGAAGATTTATTCTACATTTTATTTGCTTTTAATTCGATTGATCCAGCTATCCAGTTCACTTTTGAAACTGAATCTTACAATACCCTTCCCTTCCTTGATATTCTTATAATCTGGAACGTATCTGATTTTAGCACTACTCTTTACCTTAACACTTTTCTGTTTGTTTACCTCCCCATGTTAAATCATGTTACCCGGCTAAGGAAATAATGGCTTCTTTCTGTTATTATCAATGGCGTGCTCTCAAAGCTTCTTCCTCAGAAACTTTGCTTTCTGATGAGCTTAATCATTTGAAATCAACTGCCATTGACAGAGGATTTTCTCTCGCAGTCATTGATAAAGCCTTTAAAAATTTTTCCTCTTGCCATCAAAGAAGCCATTCCGCTATTAGAAATAATATTAATAACATTGTCGT
>KK112268.1:231783-252263 GCA_000611955.2 Stegodyphus mimosarum | reverse complement strand
TATCCTGTTTCAGTTACAAAATTTAGATTGCCACTTTAATATCAGCCATTCCCTACCAATAGCTCTGAACATGAGTCATAAATATAAACAAAACGCAGCAGTAATGTATTCACGTAATTGCATAAAAAAAATTTGTCAGTTAACTACTTCCGCAATTCTTACTTAACATCACTTACTTTTCGATGCAGTGAGAGGCTGTAAGAACATATTGCCTATCTATAAGGGATCCACCACAGAAATATTCATTTTCGTTTCTTTTATTCTTTTTCACGAGAGCAACCTTAAAAAAAGAGCAAACCCTAAAAAATTCTTAATATTTTTTCCAAATAAATTTAAACATATCCATTTTCATATTTTTAGTATTTCATTTTAGAAGAATGTTATGATGGATAAATGTGATACTGCTTTGTAAAGCAACAAACAGAATAACCATACCCTGTTTGATATTTAGAAATAAAATAGATAATTTATACTTGCGTATCCAAACGTAGATTTAAATATGCAAAAGATATATGCATAAACAACAGTTCGCAAACAAAAAAAAAAAAACGCTTTGGAAGGTAGCTAAATATACTTAGTCGGACTTACTTATTCTTGTGTGAGAACATTACCCCGACAGGACCGGAAACCTGTTCTGTTACCGGAGAGAAATATCACCACATGTTGAACAGCTTTGTCATTCTGGCAATTCAGCAATGCCTGGGGGAAATGATTTTCATGCAAGATGGAGCCCCTCCACACGTTGCTGTACGGGTGCAACAGATGCTACGACAGAAATTCACAATAAAAAGAGTCATTAGCCGCTACTTTCCAACTGCATGGCCACCTCGGTCGCCTGATCTTACCCCATGCGACTTCTGGCTATGGGGTTACCTTAAGTCCAAGATCTATCAAGGAGTGGTCCAGGATCTGGCTACGTTGAAGGATAACATATCACGGACTGTATGGGAGATTTCTGCAGACATGTTACTTTCTGCTGTTGTGCATACTGTGCACAGAATGCAATACGTGGTCCACAACAACGGCAGCCACATTGAACCTCATTTGAGTGCAAAATAAAAGGTAATTTCCGTATTGATTTGCATTTGTTAACACTCTATTTTCTATTACACAGCGCCAAATATTCCCCTAGCGATGACTTTTGGAACTAATTTGTTTTTTCGCCGAATCCTTCGTCCCCCGTCTTGTTTAATCTTCCTACAAAATGTGGCGTCCTTCTCGCAAATAGATCGCGCTACAGAACACTGTGAGCACTGTCAGTTTAATTATGGCCACCCGGTACATATTTTGTTATAAAAACTTGACATGAGAGACAGTTCTGCAGGTTTTGGGGATTGTATGCCAGTTGGATCATTTTGACACTGATAAAAAGCCTAGAGAAAGTTAAAATAACTTTTTTATTTAAGTAGAATTTTTAATCTCTTGTGTTGCAATATAACCACAACTCATGATAATGACAAATAAACTGAACAGCCCAATTTAAATCAAACGTTGAACAGTAGTCAAGGTCTACAAAATTAAATACTTCTAGAAGCTGGCTCACTGACCATATCGGAGCATCAGAATTAAAGTGTCGGCAGCAAGAGAAGGCAAAGCCGAATAATTTAAACTATTTGAGCTAGCGGGAAACTGGCCATGAACATAAGATTCCCTACGAATCGTTATTTTATTTTCATCGGCCATTAACAATTTAGTAAAATGGAATACGGAACATCTCAAACGATTTGTTGTATATAAGTTAATCTTCATTTTCTGGAAAGCATATGTCATATTTCTTCTAATTTGCTTAGTTTTAAATACTGTCATTATGCGTATGTAAAAGCACGAGATATTCGTTTTCATTTTTTCCACAAGAGGCTTTCACCTTTTTTCCAAACATCTGTTTCTTACAAGAAGATAGTCTAACTTTCAAGCTACACATATATTGTTAATGAACAGATTTTTGTCAAGTACCATACAGCAAACATTCATCTAGTTAACAAAAGGCGCACTAATTCGCGTAGACAAAGCCGTTCCAAACATAGACGAAATGAGCAGCCGCGTAGGACGCTGATTTTCAGAAGATTCCGGCTATCTTGTTTTTACAACAGCAGTGAAACAAAGGACATTTCGCTTTGAATTCTTAATGCATTTAATTTATACAAGATGCCGACTGTACTGATCGCCTAGGAAACCGAAAATACTGCAGCCTAGCCTGAACGTAGAGATGAGCTGCTAGATTAAAATGACAGCCAAAATCTTGGTCTTTGAATTGGCGTCTGACTTATACAAGAGTCATCGTAGGAGTAATAACCCTACACTTTGCATATCGCATATCCAGCCTGACAGAAAATATATGTCAAGATAAAACCCAGTTTCTCGCCTTTTCCCGTAAAACAGAAATTCCTTAACATAGTTGACAACATCAGTAGTTAGGCGACAAAAAGCAGCGTCTGGCAAAGGAGTAGCTCCTGGTTTCAAAGCCGACAAAGAACTCAAAATTTTACACCATTTTGCTTTATTTGATAAGAAGAGCTAATTCGAATATTTGTCATAAATAATTACCAATGGTTCTATAAATTTTAAACTGGATTTGTAAAGACATTATAAATTTGAAAGCGAAGATCTTTAAAAATGTTTGCTTTATCGCCAGGAAACGAATTCAAAACTACTGAAATGATAGCTGGCCATTACATCACACGTATGACGAACGTCTTTAAATCTCAAAAAATATTGTTTTAGAGAAGTACTCTGAAAGAGTAATTTGGTAAAGTAAAAGTTCTCTAAAAATGTAATTTTGAAACACTTTATTATGCTTTTTCCTACTTACCATCCAAGGGTATCTGTTCGGAGGATCTACAATTTTGCCTCCCATTATTCGGTCCAATTCTGCTATGTTTTCTAAACCACATGCTAAGGGGAGGAAATAGAAAAAGAAGTTCGAGTTAGAGCTGACAATGATGCGAAAGGTTTATTTACCACTTTTTTTTCTATCATAAGATACTAGCAGATAACGACAAGGAATAATTTAACATACACTTGAAAATCTTTCATTTGAATGAAATAAGAGCAAAGAAAATAATACATAGAAACAATTACGATTTCCTTCTTAGCTTTTGTCCAAGTATTTCTGATATATTTTACTAAAAAGAGAAGAGGTTTATTCATATCCTTCGAAATGCATTTATTTTCATATTATCGAATGCTATAGTTTCTAAGCTATCATTCTGGAACATCGTTCTCCTGAAAACAGTGCTGATTTGAAATTCAGCTTTCTGTTACACTTCTAAAAAATGAATAACTTTATATTCTTTATTCTCTAAGATCCGTCTTATTATTTAAACAGAATTAAATATTGCTTTAATGCGAAAGTATAAAATCTTATGAAATAAACTTCTGTATCATTTTAGAATTTTTAATAAAAATCTTTTCATTCTTAGATATTTCTATGACTATTTAAAAAAGAAAAAAGCTGCTTCAAACAGCATGCTATGAAGTTCTGTATCGAAACTGCATAATTAGCAAGGATAAAACCATCTTTTATTAATTATAAGAATATTAGATTTGGCAGAAGGATCGAGAAGCGTGAAAACACAGGATCTATGAGATACGAACCACGGATTTTTCAACTGATAGTTAGAAACACTACCACTTACACCACTAGAGCACGCATGGAAAAATGTAATAATTCCTTCATTCTCCTCCTGTTAAGGGGCAGTTAGAGAGAACACGAGAACGAGAAGTGAGGAATTATCGTCTATTACATATGAAATCGGATATCTTTATAGAGACATTTGATTTTCGGAGTCAGAAGGAAAACTCCGTTATGCCCTCCCCGGAATTCAAACTATTGATCTTTTGGTTACCAGTTTGATATGCTGTCAGTTACATCAGGACATAAGGAATGAGATAATTCCTTACATATTGATGACATAAACTATAGTAATATTATTAAGAAGCTTGACTGTTGTTTTTTAAATTGCTCAGTTTGTCATAAGCAGCGAACTAAAATGTCCATCAGACACTGTTTGACTGGTAAGCGATTTAAAGCTTTGACTGAAACATTGAAACAAAGTCTGAAGAAGATCTTAAATAATTTTTTTATTTAATCTTGGAATTAAACAGAAGGCAAAACTTTGCCACTTGCTGTTAGTAAAATTACAGAGTTAAAATTTGAAATTAAAATTATCGTAGTCGGAGATTATACAAATTTAACCTGCTCAAGCTTAATGGAGCATTTTAACGTGGTCTAGCAAAATGCCCGGCTGCGGTATGATAGCTCACTCGCAAAGCCGGTGTAGCGTTGCCAGAAAGTGGCAAGGAAAGGCAGTGTTGCCAGATTTAGCGTTTCCCTCAAAAAACTATACTATTTCTCCAAGACTGGATTTCTCTGCCAATAATAGAATTTTTTGCTGTAATTCATGTTTGTGTTGAACTTTAGAAACATTTTATGTCGTATTCATTAAAGAACAGTTTAGTGACCACATGTCCTATAAATTCCTTGTTGTGTTGCTTCATGCTCAAATTAGACGCAAAAAATATGCTGTTGCTTATTTTTTGGAGGGCAGTGTATTTGTATTTGCATTTGCATTTGAATACTAGGATCAATCATGGATCATCATTGAACTATAAAAGGTTAGAATCGTTCTACCTTACGGTTGTATTGCACGGTATGAGGACATTGTTAAGGAGTATTGGAGAGCCCGTGAATTAAAAAAAGATAGCAGAAACTTTCATGTGTAATGAATATAGAAGGCAGCCTTCTAGACGGAATAATCCGGCCGTAACGTTGAGAGGGTTAATGGCTTAAGCGCTATTTGGCATTCGTAAAACAAAATAAATCTAACTTACGGCATTTGCTAGGTGGTGGCACTGTAGTCGGCTCTGGAGTAGTGACAACTGAAAAGAAAACAAGGTTCACTTTTAGTGTTCGGATACGAATAAATTTCGTCTGATCGATTTAATAAGATTCCTCATCGATTACATTTCAAAATGTTCTCTATCTCAAAAAGAGGTCCAAAAAGGAATACTTTTAAAGAAAGAAATCACATTTCCATTTTCAAATTTCGGTTTAAAATATTTGATGCAAGTATAATTAATTAATATGTAATAAAATTCCTTAGGCTCTAAGTTTAATAATTTATGGTGTCGGAAATAAATGTTATAAAAAGAGAAGCCTGATATCTTCCTTATTTAGACCTGAAAGTACTAACAATATGCATGCCATGTTGCCAAACGAAAGAATGGCACTGCTGACTTAGTTCTTCGATGAAACACATCATTTGAAATTATTCTCAGCCGCCTTACTTTACGAACTTCATTTCTTCGACTCTTTCTTGTGAAATTGTCTGAAGCAGCCATTCTAAAACAACAAATCTTACAATTCCTGTAGATATAGAGTGTACTACTAAAAAAATAATTAATACATTTAAAACTTTTATGCCTCGAAAGGTATGTCTGGTGAAGAATATGAGAACAATGGAATTTTCAACATTTGATATGATAAGGACCTTTCTCTGATAAATTAACGTTTCGTGCTTTTCATTTTATTATCTTCATTTTATTATTTCATTTTATTATTTTTTATTTCATTTTATTATCTTTACAATAAATTGTTAAAGTCGGACCAAGTACTTTGCTACGTCTTCAAAATATCAAAATATCAGTATTTTTAGTGCTCTATAAATATGTATATACTGTAACTTAAAGTATGTTTATACATTGAAGAAGTTAATAAAATGTTATTGATCATTGAGTGTTTACCAAATTTTATGATAATGTTGCAGCTCTGCATGCAACTTTTTCTGATTATGAGTGGTTTCTGATAATACCTGGCTCGCTGATGCATGGTTTTATAGTACTAGAGTTTTAGTAGCTGTCATTTATTCTCTTCTCCCTCCCCGAAATAACTGATTCGGCATGTTACTTGAACATGCTTCACAGTGATTTTGTATTCGACTTATTACATGCTTTTTTATTAAAAAAATCTATTTTATGCAAGATAGGATAATGATACAAACATCTAATATAATTTTACACTTCTTGGAGGCAATATATGATGATTGTACGACGATATTCTCTAACAACCCTTGAGTATCTCTCTTGCATCATACTGGATATCGATTATATTTTAAAAAGTTTATTCCTTCCACGCAGGTTTAAATTTTGAAAAACAGAAATTATAGCAAGTTAAGTCAGATGAACAAGCAGAATAATATAATTGGGTAACTACATTTTCCGCCAGGAAATCTCTCGCAGGTAAAGCAGTGATTTTGCATGTGCGTGTGTGTGAGGCATAGATATTGCGGATATTTTTCTCATGTCCAACTCTTTAGTTAAAATTAGCCTAAATGCTTCTCGAACAATCTGTAATCCTTTTAACTATCAATTTTGAGCTTAAAACTTTTGTTGGATCCCATCTCATCTTCTATGTTATTAAACTAAAGTCCTTTATTGTTGATTTTGAATGCCACTTCTGAGATAATCCATCACATCTTCCCATCCATTTTAATTCATTTATGACACATAAACATATTGGCTTTTTGTCATGCTTCTTCATCCTACTTTCAGTAATTCTAAAGCTTCAGCAATGCTATTCCGATGTTCACATAACATTTGATGTTATTAATCTGCTTTAAATTTTGAGACCATATTTATACTAATGAGCGCATGTATATATATATATTATTTGTCAATAACTTATTACTATCTGCTTTTGTTATCTTGAAATTAATAAATTCATAAGTTCTTATATGTTCAAAAGAAATACTGACCTAATTTCTATAGAATTAAATCACAGGCCATAGTATTTAAGACATACTTTTTCATATGCCATTTAAAGAATCAAATAATAATATTTTGTAATGAACTGAACAGATTTTTGTGTGAAATAAATTACGTCTGTATTAAATTTGATTCAGTTTTCCTGGAAATTATAGTCTGGGATTTATTTTAAAAGTATCAGTTTATCATGTGTCGTTCTCGTTAATAAATTAGTTTATATTATTACAAAGTGACAATAAATAAACAGAAATGTTATTTTATGTGTGGCTGTGAATCCACCGAAAAAATTAGTATTTACTTTTCTTACAATAGAAAACGGATAAACATAATAATAATTTTTTTGTATTATTTTATTTAATCTGCATAGATTCGATGAACCAAAGGCTATAATCTGAATTAAAAGTTTTCATGTATTCGGAGAATAAATGTTTATTGAAGCAAACCTCAAAATTAAATGTTTAATTCCTGGCAACCTGTAAGCAACTGTAAACAGAATCACATTACAGAAACACATTAATGAAAAAAGAACAGTAAAAAATTGAGGTAAATTTTTGGTACCTTTATTTAGTACAAGTTCAGGCCAGAAATAAAATAATAATAAATTCACAGATTATATTTTGTTTCATAAATGGCGTAAACGGTTTGCCCTTCGATGTCTTTATATTAATTTATTTGTATTCAATTACCATGAAAAATTAAAGGAAGCAGTAATTTCGAAACATGGAAGCAGTTTTCGTTATGAAAGCTTCTTGAGAAAAAGAGGTAGAAGAAAATTTTATGATTGCCTTTTATTTATCCGCTTCCTCATCTCAAATTACAGAATCTTATTTTTCTCCGTCTTTTATACCATCATTATGCCTCTATCTTTTACGCCAGTTGTATCAAACTGGAGGACCGCGGGCAGCTTGCGACCCACAAATACATTTTCCGTAAATTAATTAACATTACTATGACAACAGTTTGAAGAAAAAGTTTAAGATTTTATTTCAAATCCAAATTTACGTCCTCTTCATTACTAAAATCGAACCTGAATTACGATCCGGAAAATCTAAAAATGGAACTAACTAATTTCCTTTGTGATATAAATCTTATTAAAAAATATGAAGATACAAATTTTCCTAACTTTTATTACTACTTGTCAAAAGATAAATATCCTCAGTTATGAATTTTACATTAAGTAAATCACTTTGTTTGAGAGTGCACGTACATGCGAACAGTTTTTTGCATAGTTGAAAATTAATAAAAAGTCTACGAAAAAGAAACAGGCAGCCGTTGGGTTTCTTGATATTAGTGATGAAGATTCTTTTTAGTGATTTTCCTCCAACATGTAAACGCCATGAGGTGATGTAGCTGAAAGATGCAGTAAGAAACAAAAAAGTTTATAATTAATTGCATACAAATATGTATTTTTTCTGTATGCTTCATAGAAAACTGCAATAAATAAAAGAGGGAGAATACGTTGTCATTACTCATTTACAAGTTTTGTCTCTCTTGGGAAGTCTTCGTATATTTCTTTCCAGTTTAAATTAAAAGTAAGTTACTTAGTTGTTACTTCAATGTATTACAATTATCTGAATAAAGTTATTCTGAAAGTTTTAATATTTCGCAGTCAATATGTTTGAATTACAAACTGTGACCAATAAAATGTTCTTTCAGATACCAACCTTTAGATTTCAGGCGGAAAATAAGTATAATTTTTTTGTTATTTATATTTACGTTTTAACAAAAATATCTAGCAATTTTTATTAATGTAGTTAAACAAAAATTTGTTTTGTTAACTTTTTCTTTCTATTGCGGCCGTCAGTTACTTTCACACCGTGCAGTTTGAGTTTCAGACCATTGTTTTACGCCATCATATGTCGTATTATCGCCTTTTACGTCACTCCAAAATCCCTAAAATTAATCTTATGTCAAAAAACAACATAATGAAACATTTTTGCACAAGAATTTATCGGCTATTAATATTGTCCTTCCATCTTTTTATCAAAATATTTAAGCTATACCTTCGTCCACCATCTCGTAAAATGCACTGAATCCTTTGCCTTCAAAGCAGCAATCGGTACGGAACATAAAAAGTAGAGAATTGCTTGAAGACATTATAGTAACAGGTCTTTTACCATGACAGTATCTGTAAAAGAATAAAAGTGAAGTATTATTTTTATATGGAATTAATTTGAGTTTTTTTTCTCTCTGGATCTGAAAAATCTGAAGTTGATATATTCATTTACTTTTAGATGTTTTAAATGCATCCCCGCTAAATATCTCTTGAATAACTGGTTGTAAGCTAATGGTTTCAGTTTAAGCTAAGTAATACAATGAATAAGCTTTAAAACTATCATAACTTTGGCCACATAAATACTTTCAGTGAAATATAAAAAATTTTAATTTTTACATATGACATCTGCGTTACAAAATTCTAATCGATGAGTAGTTTCTGCTAAAGATGTTTTGTATGAAATACAGTAGAACATGAAACATTTCTATGCGAAGACGAGAAAGGGAAAAATATACATTTCCATTATTCCCTTCAAAAAAAAATATTCGAAATTAAACATTTCTTCAAATGGGAAGTTCAGACTTACGTATAAATAGCCTCGATTTTCAAATGTAAAAGATATATGTTGAAAGTTTGTATTTGTAATTACATTGCATATGTATCATACCTATCTCTTTATGGTGTTTAATACCCAATGAAAATTTTAATTAGTAACATATTTGATAATTTTGAATTTATGATTATGGGATTTTACTTTGTTCCGTTATCTCGTTTATGAAAAATTCCACTGTGATATTTTTATTCCAGGGACCATAACAAAATTTAATTTTATATATTTTTATTAAAAGGTGTGAAGTAGTCAGACTTGTCGTAGTATAGACATGTAGATTATCTCTTTAAACTGGAATTATGGCTCTACTTCCGAATGCTAGTTTAGTTGAGCAAGTGCAATCGGTTTTAAACAACTAGTATAACTGTAGCAACATTAATTTGCCTCCTTCTAAAGGCGTTTGAAAGTATAATAAACAATATTTGCTTCACATTTAACGTGTACCCCAGACAAATGAAAAAACAAGTTACCTTCTAACATGAGACTTAAAATCTCCGGTTAGGCTAACGGCCAAGTAATCTTGGGCGCATAAAGGTTCATAAGAACGAATGTCGAAAGTCTCACTGAAAGTCACTCGTATCCGTTTTCCAGGTGGTGCCTGAAAAAAAAAAACACCTAATTATAAATATTTTTTTGTTAAACATATGAAATTATTCATGATCCAAAATGTTTTAATCGCTAATAAAAGTCTCTGATGGAGGATAATTTCATAAATAATAAAAACTTTGAATGCCAACACATTTTAGCTCTGTAAATACATTAAAGTAATCTGATACATGAGTTAAAAAAAATGGACTGTTTTTAGAATAATTTTTGAACAAAGATTAAACACTTCGATAAAAAAAAGTTCGTGTGGTTTTTAGTTTAAAAACAGAGTTTAGTTTAAAAACAGGGTTTAATTTCCGTTCAACAGGAGGGTTTCTCCCATGTATACGTTTCTCTTTTTGAAAGTCCCGTCAAAATCTTGAAGAGATTTTTATTCATCATCTTAACCGCGACTATGATTACATAAATTTAGAATATCGAAGTTGTATTCTTATTTATATATTTCAAATAAAAATAATTACATGGAAAATATTAGAACGTTATTTTCCTTTCCTACAGCTTGTATAAATTTATTGTAAAATCAAAACACCAGCTTTATTTTTAAAAATGTAGCCATTTAGAGTTACAAAAGAACATTTACATTTGTACTAGGTACTTCACAGCTTTAATTATGTAACCTAAAGGTATTGGGAAACTATAAGATTAATGGCTTAAGTGCCCAAAGCCCAGCATTTATAAATAAATAATAATACTTCTTGAACGGAGGCTTTATATGACCAACATGACATGATTTAAGACAACAAGTTCTAAATTTGACCTGACTTAAAAAAACTAATATAAAATATATTTCTTCTCCGAAGAATTCTAGTTCTATGATTTTCAATCATTTATATTATTAAAATATGCTATGAATTTAAATATTGTTGAAAAAAGTATGTTTGTGAAAGATAAAACTGCAAATTACTTTTATTCTGATGTTTCGTAGTTTATTATTAAATTATTTGCTTCATACCTTACAGTAACAGATAATTTCTGAATTCATTTGATACTAAGTTTTTGCACTTCTCCCTCTATTAAATATAAACGCAAACCAATTTTAAAAATTTCGAGAAATTTTTCCGTTTTGTGATACAATAAAAACCAATAAGAATTTAAAAAAATACCTGCTGTATAAATATTTAAAAAAAGACTCTATTCTATTTATTTTCACTTTAAAAAACTGTAACCTCTCAAAAGAATGCAATTGAAGGCTTTTCAAGGAAAAAGGTCTGTTTGTCCAATTCTCACTGTGGAGAAAACCAGCTAATATTCTGAAAAACTCTGTTGTTTTGCGTTGTAAATATTTATTGGCTATTATTTCATTGCACACAAAAAATATTCCACATTAACAATTCAACTTGCACCTTTATTTTTGTTAGAACCCACACATTTTATCTTTCTTTAAAGCTTTCAAGCGATAGTAATTCAAAACGTTTTTAAATTTATTTTCGTAGGTAGACTTTTCTCTAAAAACTCGAAGCAAATTTTCTCCCTTTCACAGTTCTCTCATAAGATCAGTGTGATATTCGCAAGAATGGAACTTATTTAAGAAGATATAGACTTATATAGAAGATAAGACAGATTAATCAAAGATTACATCAGATTTCACGCTTAAATAATGGGGTTTAACTTTGATGCACTTTTGCACTGTTTCATAACTTATTTTATATACATCTACAGCAGAAATTTCAAGAATATTCCAATGAAAAAAACTCTCCTCTAGGTTCTAAAATGACCAGAGTTTTTTCAATAATGTAATATTTAGCTCAAATTTGAAACATAATCTACCGTACGAAAATCGCATTCACTCTCGCTCTATTTTCTCTCAGTTGTAATTTCAAGTTAACATAATATTTCACGTTTGGAAAATTTTAACACTGGATAAGTTCACAAAAATAAAAATGAAATAGTATGTCAAATAACTTTAAAATGTAATAATAAATATCGGAAAATAGAACACTGTTTCGAGGTGTGAAAACATATTAAAAAATTGATGTGCAAAATAAATACAATAACACACTAGTGTAGAAAACTTAACTGAATTTTCCGCTGTAATTCCGCAAAAAATCAACTGGAAAACATGAAACTCATACTGCAGAGACACAATACAGTACTCAAAGAATGAGGAACGTACAGTAAAAAAAAATAATAGGACGCATACAGTACGAAACGAACATAAAAAGGCTTTATTGACAGAATGGTGTTGATGCAGAAAACTGTCTGGCCAAGAGTGAGAACAGCAAACAAGCCTTAGTAAGGGATATGACCTTCCCTAACTGCAAGGGTTGCGTTGCACTCTCTGTCGATACCCAGCACCGAATTATCTAACAGTTCTTGGGTAAGAGTTCCTGTTCTTCAAGGAGCATGTGTTTCTGTTGTCTGCTGTTCTCCGGAGGATACGGTCTTGCCGCCAAGAGTCTCCTTAAAATTTTCCACACATGTTGATTGGGATTTAAATCAGGGAACACAATGGTCAATCCATTCTCTGGATATCCTCACATTCCAGAAGCTCTTCAACAGTTTGAGTCCTTTGTGGCCATGCATAATCCGTGCCATCCATAAAAGCAAAGTCGAGATCAATGGCGTTTCGGAAAAGACAAATGTGGAGGAAAATAACTTCATCACAGTAACGATATCCAGTAAGTGAACCTCAGTCGAAAATGTGGAGCGCCGTCCGTCCTTCCATCATAATGCTCTTCCACACGCCAGCACATCAAGCCCACCCCATTGCTACCTTTTCTTAATGTTAGTGCGAAAGCATGTTCCTTCCCCGTCTACACATCAACTGGCATCGAGAATCGTTTATCAAACTGAAACGACTCTCATCGGTAAAGAAGATACAAGTACTCCGTTGATGACGTCCCTTATTGTCAAATGTGACTCTATGGGTGAAGTGCTCAGTCTTTGTGTTCTGTATACCACTGTTGTAAACAGTGCTACAGATGAGCTGCTATCAGTGGCATGCAGAGTTCAGGACGGCGGGCGTATGGGCCACTTTTATGAAGACCGGAACACTTGTCGTCCGGTTGCCATCCGCAAGTGCTGAGTTATGTTGTCAGCTGTCTGGTTTCCACCTGCAGGCCGATATCTATCATCAGTCACCATTGTTTGCCGTGGCCGACCACTACCAGCCTTTCTTACAGCTGTACCTGCCGCTTGGAATGCTTTTTAACTTCACGAAACAACACTTATAAATTCCAAACCCTTGGGCAACAGACGTCAAATTACGCCTCTTCTCAAGCTTCAGTCATGCTATCACGCAAAAAGGCGTCCTGTTGTTTAACGTAGCCCTACAGTTCGAAGAATTTCACTTTCACTTGCAAAAGAATGCTTAGAAATGTCCCTTCCTTTCTTCTTTTTAACTCTTGATGGTATCGACACTAACGTCTCACATTTTCTGTGGCCTTAAGTACCTTATGACGTCATGGTGTTGATATTTTCATAAGCATCACCTATCTAATGAGTCGGCGTTTCATTGCACTGGTCGGAAAAATCAATAATTCCATGATTCTGAGTTGAAAAACAAATATGCTGCTTAAGTTTTTCCCATTAGTGTATTAAAAGCTTTAAATAAAGATTAATTTTTAGCATAAAAATATTCTGTTGTTTTTCTGTTCGTCTCTGCATTCATAAAATTATTCATGGATTTTTTTAACATCATCCCGATACAGCTTAGAAGACTTTCCACAAAATTTCTATATTTACTTACGAAGTGTAGGACGTTTTGATAATTTAGATACTTTTACAAGTTATTATCAGAATTTACTCTAGAAATCAGAAATTTCCGATATGGTTAGCGCGTTGCGCTCGGGTATCCTAGTGGTGCACCATTCTACTGAAATGCGATTTGCAGATTGGCAACACAAAGATTTTAAATCGCTGGGATTTTAATCAAAACTTCATCAAATTCACATAAAATACGAAATAAATAAATAAATAAATTTCAAATTCAAGACTTCGGCTTTGAGGTGCATGTATTTGGGTGGAGAATAACGTATATTGAAAATTTAGGGGCTTCAGGTGCCGATGTTTTCAACGTAAACGTAAAAACATACATATGTTTCCACGGATGTTTTCCACGGAACGTAAAAATATACATATAAAGAGATTCCTTTTTGTTAAACAGCAGAAGCTGTGTATTATAAATCTATTTACATAATGTATTTCCCAGCTTTCTAGCATATTTTGAACTACGTAACATGGCCACCGTTTCTCAAAACGGCTTCGCTTTTGAGTAGTAATAGGAATAATGATAACAGTTCTTTATATTGTTTAAACTAAGAAGCAGCTTGTTTCAACAGAACTTTTCTTTACTCTCGATACGTAGAGAGTGCCCAGTAAGGTCGGGTACCACCCGTTTAACTGCCGAACGGCTGCAGCTATAATCATAAAAGCGTAAAAGTCCTAGTCATAAAAGGTAAAGTGGCTATGCGCCACTAGATGAAATAGCTTACAGAGCCTCCTGGCGGAAAGCTGCGGAGTTTGCGTTCATATTTCGAAAACGATATGAGATCGAAAGAAAAGTGAAATGCAAAAGTTTTAGAGCATCGTCGATTTAGTACGAAAATAACACCACGTGGACATGAATATTAAGAACAAACCCTGAAAACGCGCATTTGTTTGTTCGCAATATACTAGTCTGTAACAAGAAGAAACGCTCTTCGAAAGAAAAACGACAACTAGTTGTCATATGCTACCTTTATTTTGGGTATTCAAACTTCTCTCCATCAGCTGAAATGCACATTTAAACCATTTATTAGAGTTCATGTTGCACGCGTTGTAGCATAGCGGGTGACACGTTTGCACAAGCCTCTGTAATACGTCGTTGAAGGTGCTGCAATGTTTGTGGAGGGGTCGCATACACCTGCTATTTGAGGTATTCCCATAGGAAAAGTTCATTGGAGTCAGGTCAGGTGAAAGCGAAGGCCACGCTTCGGCACCCATCATAGCCGATTATTCGTTCTCTGAATTCCTTCATCAGGCACTGCTTCACTTGTCTTGCGCGCAGGCGCTCCGTCATGTTGGAACCATCCATTCCGGAGTTGAAGCAAAGACAGGTTCTCAACAAAATCGAATATCCCGTCTTGCAGAAGTTCTAAATATTATACGGCCGTTGACGTACCCATGTAAAATATTGGGCCGATTTGCCTGTTATAAATTCCACACCAAACATTAATCGAAAACTGTATTTAATGTTAAACGTCGGCAGAACATGTTGAATTTTCCAGTGCCCAGGATCTCTATCTGGTTCATGACGAAGTTGCACCATGTGAAATGTCTCTCGGCATCCTCGTTCAGTGATGCCCGTTCAAGTGTTGGCCGGTATGGATGAGCACCTAATTCATTTAGGATTTTCCAAACACAACTTTTTGAGAGACCACGATTTTCACTCCCCTTTTTTGTGCTCCTTTTGGGATATGTAATGGCGTACGGTAAGATATCTTCTAGTTATACTCTCCGCTTTACCTTAGCTGCCGGATCGAAGTCGGCTAGTCTCGCAGCTTGTCTCCCTTAAACGTTTCACAACCGGGGTGTAACGCAGCAGGCATCCTTGTGGTGCACCCTGGATAACGCTAAATCTGCTACAGCTTTGCCGGTCTCTCTTGTCTTCTTTTTGGTAATGACTTAAAAATAATAGAAAGTGTTCTAAGGACATTCAACGATTGAGAATTCTCCAATAAAATGCCGGTGGTATTTCTCAGGAAACACGAACACAACTCCAGACTACCTTAGGGTCACATGACATTGATGTTTTTAAGATAGTCGAAGCAAACCTTGAATATAGTGATTCAACTAAATATAACTTCTCTTGTTTTTACTTGAAGCTATTACCTAAAACTAGGCGTAGTGCTAGTGGTATTTTAGTTGGCATTAAGAACATTTTAATGTCTGCGTTTGAAATCATTAGTGACCTCTCGTCCGTTAGTGGAGCTGAGATGGTCCAAGTCGATGTTTGGATTTATCATAACCATTTTAAAATTTTTAGCTGTTATAGCCCACCAGGCAATTCTCGGTTAAATTTTGATAACATTCAATTTTCTACGAATAAAATCCTCATAAAACAATTTTATGGAGATTTAAATGCATATAGTTTACTCTGGAATTATAAAGTAACAAACAGTGCAGGAAGAACTATGGGGGACCTCTTGATTCCAATACCCGAACTGATCTACAGAAATTCTGATACTCTTAGTTACCTCCACTATAATGGAAATAGTACTAACTCTGATTTAACTTTGGCTTCAAGTGACTTAGCAGATGAGACGAACAGAGAAATAATTTATGATCCTGTATCTGGCCATCGCTTTATTGTTATTTCATTCCGAGTTAAAGCCTCTAACTAACTGTATTACTTTTAAGAACAGTTGGAATTTGAGGAAGGTTAATTAGAAGGCTTACCAGGATGAACTGGAAGTTCTTTTTAGTAGACCAACAGACTATAGAAAAAAATGTAGATTCCTCCTTGTCGTATTTTTGCAAGACCATTTCAACAGTGACTAAACGTTGTATGCCTAGAGGTAAACAGTACAACTACAAACCCTTTTGGAATGTTCAACTTACTCTGTTAACGGAACAGTCGGCTCAGGCCCGTACTAAGGCGGAACATTCTAACATCTTGGAAGATGTCAGATATTGGAGAAACAGTATTGCAGTTCTCCGTAAGGAAATCAATTTACAAAACGCAAGAATTTTAATATTTTTATAAATAATACTGACTACCGTAAACGCGGTGCTAAGGTTTTTAAATATGTAAATAAACTGAAACGTGATGACCCCCTTTCCCCAAGGGTACCAATTATTTTTAAAGGAAAGGCTTTAAAATTTGACAAGATTATCTCTAACGTTTTTACGAATTTTAATGCTTCTAATCACCTTTTGTGTGATGAACTTAAGAGAGATCAAAAGCTGATGAAGAAATTGATCAAGGACTCCCATAGGTCTTTGGGATTTGGACAAGAGATTTTTAATAGAGATTTTGACGTTTTGGAACTAGAAGAAGCTATTGATTTCCTAAAGATAGGAAAAAGCCCAGGCCCAGATAATATACATCCAGAGTTTAATAAACATCTGGGACACAATGCTCAAATGTTCCTTCTCTCTATTTTTAATCATAGTTGGAACTCTTACGTACCCATTATATGGTACAAAGCCGTTATTATCCCTATTTTGAAAAAGGATAAACCTGCAGATAGCATTGAAAGCTATCGACTTATTGCATTGATTAGTGTTTTTTTGAAGATTATGGAAAAGATGATAGTCTCTAGACTAACTTCGTTTCTGGAGAGTAGTCTTTTGTCTCCTAAACAAGCTGGATTCAGACAATATCATTCTACTGTCCAGCAGGTATCTTATGTTAGTCAAGCCATTAAGGATTCTTTAGACAATCGCTTGTCTGTCCTGGCAACATTTGTAGATTTGCATGGTAAAGTATGGAGTATGATAATAGTTTGTATCATAAAGTATGGAGTATGATAATAGTTTGTACCATAAAGTATGGAGTATGGTAATAGTTTGTATCATAAAGTATGGAGTATGATAATAGTTTGCATGATAAAGTATGGAGACTGCGTACTATTCAGATATTACAGAACTTGGGGATAAATGACAGGATATTTTTATGGATTAATAATTTCTTATCACAGAGTTTCTCTACTGTTAGATATGACTGTGACATTCCTAGATTTAAACAGAATGAAACTGGCCTTCCTGCAGGTAAGGATCATCTGCCCAATTATTTTTAATGTTTTTATTAAAGATTTGCCGAACGCTCTGGCACCTTGCGTGGATTCTGCCCTTTTTGCTGACGATTTGGTTATCTGAAGTAGTACTTCTAAAAAGAAGCAGGGTGGTTTAAACATGACTCTTAATAGTGCTCTGAAAGAGCTGAAATATTGGTGTCTAAACGTTGGTATGAGAGTAAATCAGAATAAGAGTAGGTGCCAGTTTTTATGCCAGTTCTGAATAGACAGCCTTTAACCCCGAAGTTGACATATAAGGGTGTAGATGTTCAATAAAATGATTCTACTAAATATTTGGGATGCATCCTCGATCCCTGATTAAATTGGAGGGAACATGCTGAACAATTGAAAAATAAAGATGTGAGAAGACTCTCTGTCTTAAAACATCTGGCTGGTTCAAGGTGGGGCTGTGACAGAGAGACATTGATGACTACTTACAAATTTAACGTTCAGCCAGTTATTGCTTATTGTAGCGAGATCCTCATCACAAATCCGAAGAATGTAGTCCAGATCCTAGAATTCTTCCAGAACCAAGAGTTACGCAGAGTTACTGGGGCAGTGAGATCTACTCCTGTGTTTGCAATGCACCTTTTAACCGGTTTGGAACTTGCTCATGGCTGTACTAAGAGAAAAGTGATCCTATTATCCCAGAAGCTAGTGCATTTGCCAGACAACCCTTTATGGAGGAACTGTAACAATGAAATTTCTAGAAATCTTAAAACTCAAATTGGCTTTATCCAGGCTGCTCAGACGGAATCTGATGCTTTAGAATTGAGCCAAGATTATTTAATTTTACCTCCTTTCCATTGTCCCTTGGACTTTTCGAATGTGAATATAAATCTTGATCTTATTCAAACAGTTGTTAAAAACGAAAGGAGCGATTCGCAGTTAAGATCTATTGCAATAGAAACTAACCTCAAAATGGGTGATTTCGTGTCTACACTACCGTTCTACGTTAGAGAGAACGCGCGGTGCTAGAGCAGGTATCCATAGCGATCTTTTTAGCTTCTTCTTACCAATGGGCTTTTGATGAGGAAATCGAAGCTATTGCTGTGGCTATTCAACAACTGTGATTCGCAGCCACTCTTTTGTAAAGGCAGTCATGTTGTCAGATTCCAAAAGCGCGCTTCAAGGCCTTCTGAATAATCAAAATAGCTCACGAGTCTTAGACTGTACGTCTTAAGGCAATAGCGCACAGAATTTCTTTCCGATGGATTTCAGCTCACTTTGGAATTTGCTCACAGAGAAAAGAAAAAACTGATAGATTGGCTAAGAAAGGAACTTTGATAATGCAACACATTAATCGACCGCTTTCTTTTCATACCTCTGAACTGCTTGTTAACCTGACTCTTAAAAAAATTCTTAAGCACGATATGATTCAACGTGTTATGGATTAGTGATGGAAGATTCCGAGGGAAGAGACAACTTTCATTCCCAGTTTTCCAAGAAAGACAGCGATATCTCTGTTTAGACGTCTGACCGGACATGACTATTTGTAAGACCACCACTACAGAATTGGAGTGGTGCATTACTCAAACTGTGTTTTGTGTGACTACAACCAGTCTATGATTTTCGAACATTTAAATAATTGTATTAGACTTTTTAGGTATGAGGACATTGTTAAAAAGTACTGGAGAGACCGTAAACTAATGGCTTAAGCGCTAATGTTTAGCATTTGTAAAATAAATAAAACGTTTCAAAACTTGTAGAATGGTTTTCTATGAAGGATGCGGGCCTGCAGGAAAGCGTTCCGGATACGACCGCGCTGCCGATCGTACCTTGTGCCCACATTCACCGTAAAGCAAAACCATCTTACAGTAATAAATTTTTGAAAATCGCTCCATAACCATGAGCTTCAACATACAACCCTGAGGAGAAATCTCTTTTATAGCTATCTCAGGTGAACAGGTGTAACGTTTCATACACTATTTGCATAATGCACCAATTTGCACACTAAGCTCATGTTGCGTTGAGTAGATGCGTTTTGCAACACGATTGTGCACATTCTGCATATTGTCTACTCTGTTTGTAAAAACAATCCATATAAGGATGCATCCCGCGGATTTGAACCACAGTCCTCTCGATTGCAAATTACAAGCGATACCACTATGCCGCGATGCGGGCTTATTTTATGTCCGAAAGATAATTTTTTCTCCTTACGTTCAAGTTTGGTGACGTCACAGTTTCGGAAATCGCGATGAAACAAATGTGTGTTTTCAGCGTTCATATCTATTAGGAGCCTTTTCGTACTAAATCGACGATGCTCTACAATTTTGTAATTCGCTTTTTCTTCCTATCGCGTATCGTTTTCGAGATAGGGACGCTAACTCTACCATTTTCCACCAGGTGGCGCTGTAAGCTTTCTCATCTTTGTAGCGCATAACCACTTTACTATACTTAGACACCACTTTTATGACTATAGCTGCAGCCTTTCCAGAGTTAAATGGGTGGTACCGAACTTTAATAGGCACTCTGTATGTATATATCTGTATGTATACTCTGTATGTTTTGTAGCTTACATTTTAATTTAATCATTTACTTTGGTTTTCAACAGCGCTTTTTTGCAGGTACTTGGAACCATAATTTGTTCTTCTCTTTTGGTTTTGCTTATTGGCTATTTTCTTTCATTTTCCAAATTTTTTTTAAATTAAATTTATTTAAATATAGTCTCGTTTAATTACTTTTAGTTTAAAATTTAAAAAATTTCTTGGACTGATATTTTCACTGACTTCTTTTTTGGACTGATATTTGCACTTCATACAGATATAATTCAGAACATGGGTTTTTG